>KZ508000.1:45139-66234 GCA_002844005.1 Limosa lapponica baueri | reverse complement strand
CCAGGCAAGATTAGAGGTTGGAAGTCTCTGGCACGCTGGGAAAATAACTTCCAAGAAAGGGCTTTTTCAGGTGCTCAATGGCTGTGGATACCGTCATTTCAAATGTAAAAATAAGGCCCCTGTAGGACACCTCTCCACCCGGCACAGCATTTGCAAGCACAGTGGAGAAGAAGGGAAAGTTGGAGCCTCAAAGGGGGGAATCGCCAAAGAACTCGATCTGTGGACATGAAAATGAGAATTAAAGAAGAATAGAATAAAATAAAAGGAATAAAGGAATGAGCTGCTTCACTGCCATCCTGTTTCCTTCCCCACCCAAGCCTGTATTCTCTTTCCCTAAATCCAAACTCCTGAGGCAGAACCAGAATATGCTCATAAGTGCTGTTGTGGCTGGCAGGAGCAGGGCAAGGGCTAAAGAACCCTGGGCCAGGAGGTTGGCACCCGCAGGGCCCCGAGCAGCACATGGGAAATCCCTGCTTCATCCAGACACTTCCAGCACATCAAAACAGCAAGGAAAAGTGCAGCTCTGTGGGCTGATTTCTGCTCTGGATGAAGCAGGGTGAGAGGTTTAAAGCCCCAACAGAGAGTTCACCGGTCCTGCCCATCTGTTGCATCCATCTCTGGTGCCTTGCACTGAGAAAGTCCCAGGGAAGAGCCATTTCCATCCACCTCCGCCTTTCCTCGGCCGGCTGGCAGCACAGCAACATCGCTCAGCTCGGGTGGGATTAAAAAAAAATAATAATATTCTCTTGCACAGCAACGCAGAGCCCTGGCCCCCTCATGCACCGAAGGCACTAGGTCCCTGCAGCTGAACTTCAAGCCCCAGGAATGCGATTGTCACCGAAAGGGGAAACGGCTGGGGACGCTGTCCCGATTGCTATCTGGCCGCTCTAATTAACGCCTTTGAGCAGCAGCCAGCCGCTAGCTGAAAAGTGAACTTTCCTCTGAACTCCATTCCTCGCGCCAGAGGGAGCTTGTCGGCCCCTGCCTCGCGTCCCCGTGCCCCTTATCTCCCCCCGGAGCTTTCCTGTTTACATTTCCCATTAGATTACTGTAATTAATGCAATAACAGCAGATACTGTTTGGGAACGCGGCTGGCTACCACTCAGAGGGCTGGGTGCTGCTTGTAGGGATGGGCAGCAGCTCCTGCAACAGGGCTTTGTGATGGGACTTGCAGCTGCTCAGTCCCATACCTGGAGATGCTCCCTGAGCTGCACCAGTGCATCTCTGATCCCAGGAAACTGGGGTGACACCCCCTCTATAAAGATTCCTTCTCACAGATTCGGCTGAAGATTTATTTCCAGTGGGAAGAAAGCAGGCAACCCAAAATGCAGCCGAATTTGTCTGTAATGCACCTGGAAGGGTCTGGGTGGGTGTCAGGGGAATAGACGCAACCAGCCCCTGTGCTGGGGGTGCCTTTTTGGGTGCATACCCCAAAACCAGCTCCAGGGCTGGCCTTGGCACTGGGGGAGCACCTTGGGGTAAGGCAGTTGGCACTGTAAAGCATCACGAACAGAAGCTCCCTGCCTCCAGTCCCATTAATCTTTCAGAAGATGCAGTTAATATCCACTGTACAGAACAGAACTGCAGATATTTGCCAATCTGCATGGCATAACACTGCCTTTTCTCAGAAAATAGCCAATTTCTCCCCATTCATCCCCTACCCCAATTTTACCCTGCGTACAAGAGCACAGGCACTGGGCACGGCTGCTGGGGTCTGTCCTGTCCGGGGGCAGGGGAGGGAGGATAGGAGTACTGTATGCTCAAATACAGCCTTTACACGACATTTTATTCCACTCCTGTCTCCCCAACTACCTCAATCTTAAACAAAACAAGTCACAGGGAATCTCTTCTCTTGGTCCAGGAGTGGGTCAGGCTCAACTACCACCAGTGATTTTCTGAGAGAGAAGAAGAAGAAAGAGAAGCCTGCCCCCGATTTCCCTGCACCCCTCATTTCCCCCCTCGGGAGAAGGCCCCATCGCTCCACACCGCTGCTGTGGGTCCTGATAACAGCCGCTGCCGTTCCCTCTGATGCCGACGGGCAATCGTCTGGGGGAAACCGGAGTCATAAACCCCATCTCTCGCCCTTAATTGAAGGCGAGCCCTGTGCAGATCACTATCTGAATCAAAGTCCCCCAGCTGATGTATGGGCTGGGCTGTGTGTCAGGGACCCTTTGGTGGAAACAGCCCCCTTGCTGTTATATGGCACCCAGGGGCACTGTAGCTATCGGCTTTCCAGACCTCTTGAGTCCTGGGGGATTTAGTTGGGGGAGGAGGAGGGGGGTCGGAGGAAGGCTGGGAGCTGTGGCACATCTGTGCTCCCCCTCATCGACACGTAGGTAGCAGGCTAATAGGTGCTATATAAAAGCCCCAGAGTAGAGGGGGGGGAGATATGTATCTTCAAGGAGGGAGGAAATTTAACAGGAGGGCGAAGTAAAACAAGAAGAAAAAGAGGGAAAAAAAAAAAACCTCAACAACAAACCAGGCTTTGAAATCAAAGCCCTGGTTGATCTCGTCTTGGGGCTGGGAGGTGGCCTGGGGAGGAGATGAGCGGGGAGAGGCAGTCTGAGAGGGCAAACTTGCCCCTGGGATGTGGATGTGGTTATTATTAATACCTCTTTTTGGTGGGGTACACCTAGAAATCAAGACAGGCTATCTCCTTGTGCCCTGGCAGAGCCAGAAATGCCTGCGTTGGTGACTTCCAAGCAGGTCTCCTTAAGAAAAATCAATTTGGCCCCAGTGCCTGTGAGCTCTTCTGCTTAACTAGTAGCCCCTAAAGCTTGGTTATTCAGCCTTTATCAACACAGAGCAGAAGCAAAACAGAACTAGGCCCAAATCTGGAGGGAGGGGGAGAGCATCTCAGGCTTCAAAATCCAGAAAAGAGCAGAGCTGTGTTCTGGTCTTGGCCCACAGTATTGATTTTCTCAGTAACTGGCCAAATTACACACATATACCCTGAAACATTACTGCTTGGCATGTGCTTCTCTCCAGACTCCATTTTTCCAGCACATTCAGCTCATTCGTTTTTTTGCCTTCCATGCAATAAACCCTGCTCATCCTCTAAGTGTGATCAAAACAGACACTGCAGTCTGCTGCCGTTCCCCACATTTCTTGCCCGCGGGTGATTCTCTCGCTCCCCAATCCTCGGGGACCCTTCGCAGCTGCCAGCCGCTGCCACCCTCATCCCCGACACAAACCTGCCACCTCTCACTTCAGGCACTGAAAACAACCAGGCAGAAGGGCTTGGAAATAACCCCTCTCGCTGCTCTCGCTGGCATATGCTCCCCAGCTGGGAGATTTGCAGCTTGGGGCAAATGTCAGCGGCACTGACCCCGCAGCAGCTCCCGACCGAGCCCCTGCCGCCGGCGTGATTTGCGGCACGCTGGCTGCCCGAGGGCCCCTGGTTGTGTGGGAAGAGAATTAACCTATTTGTAAGGATGAGCGAGGGGATTGCTCATCTTATTTTTCCCCCTTTCCCTCTGGATCTGAGAGCAGTGTGCCTCCCCGAGAGCTCTGCAGTGGCCTTAACTCCTCCGGCTGGAAAAAGGGTGAACCATGATCCTTGCTGCTGGGACAATAAATATTCCCCCCTCCACCCACCCGCACAGCAGGGTCAAGAGCCTGCAGGTCAGCCCAGACGAGCTGAGGATGCTCCTAGCTCGCTGACCTGCTTGCCTCCAGCCCTGCAGCTCACAGCATTTCCCTTCCTCCATCCCCCAGTGAGAGCTTTTGCCCGCAACCCATTTAGGATAGCATCCAAATCCTTTGTAGCCAACAGCTACGGCTGTGCCAGGAGCAGAGGCTCCACTGTGACAAAGGAGAGGGTGAGGACCAGGAGTGGGACATTCTCACCCGCTGCCCGTGCCCTGCCTGTCGCTGCGGGGAGATGCTCTGGCAGGTAGGAGATACCCTTTGGTGGTGTAGCTCTGCTTTGCCTGCGCTGGTTGCTAAGGGCAGCCTGGAGGAGCTAAGCTGCAGGCAAGCCCTTGAGGATGTGGTGAAATTATACAGCTCGTTTGATGAAATCGTACCCTTGCTGGAAAATGAAAAATCCAGCAGCACAACAAATCCTGCCCGGGGGCTCTAGGATTAGATTAAAAACACAGCGGCCACTTGACGCAAAGCGCCAATTTGGTATAAATTCAGGCTGCTGGTTCACAGCTGCCCATTCATCTGTGTACTTGCAGATCTCGTGCCAGATGAGGAATTGTCTGCACCACTCCACCCTGCCGTCTCGGGCATCACCACTGCTCCCCAGGCAGCGTCACACAGCTTGAAGCTGCCCCACACTCAGCTCAGGGGCTCCAGTTAATCCAGCACCCGTGACATGCACCGCACGCGAGACCTATGCAAAATCCAGGACATGCACCTGAGACACACACACAGCACCTAAGATGTGTGCAGCACAGCGTCTCAGACAGCTACAGTGCCCGAAGTACATGCAGCACCTTCAATGTGTGGAGCACAGCACCGAGGACATGCACAGCACCCTCAACGTGTGCAGCACAGTATCCAAGGCACACACAGCACCCAAGATGAATGCAGTACCGCATCCAAGAAGTGCCAGCACCCTCGATGCAAGCAGCAGAGCACCCAAGACACAAAGGCACAGCATCCGACATGCATGCAGCACCCTAGATGCATGCAGCACAGCATCCGAGACATAGATGTAGAGCACCCAAGATGCATGCAGCACCCTCAGTGTGTGCAGCACAGTATCCAAGACACACACAGAGCACCCAAAATACATGCAGCACCCTCGCTGCATGCAGCACCTCATCTGAGACATAGATGCAGAGCACCCAAGATGCATGCAGCACCCTCACTACACGCAGCCCAGCACCCAAGATGCACGCAGCAGAGCAGCAGGAGGAAAGCCGTGCTCTGGCTCTGGCTCTCACTAGAGGGAGGCAGTCTCCAAGAGAAGGCAGATGAGGATCTCTCTGGGCAGCCAGAGCTTCCCAGGCTGCCGGGAGCCGGGACAAGAAGCAGCCTTGGGGGATCTGCACTACCATCCCTGGGCAAAGGGACCCATGGATCAGCCCCGATCTGAATCCCCCTGGCACTCATGGGGACAGAGGAAGGCTTTGATATGAGCCATGTTCACTCAGTCCAGCACTGTTTTGGGTAGCTGGACTCATTTGCCCTTGCCTCCCCAAACCTTCCTCAACTCCTCCTCCCCATCATTTTAACCCCCCATCCCCAAAGGCCGGCACTGCTCACCCAGGGACCTTCCTCTGGCCACTGCAGACCCTCTGCAGAGAAGTCTGGGTTTCGCTGAATCCCATCTCCGTCCAATCTCATACCGCTGTTTCCTTCCGTTCCATTTTCAATCAGAGAAAAGTCACTGGGAATCAGTCCTGCATGGATTAAAGCAGGAACAGACAGTGCTTCGACAGCCAGGTCATGCTAAGCAGTGCTCAGATGTGGTTTATACCAGCACAGAAAGCAGCAGCTCTCCTAAATTTATCATAAAGCAATGCACCCATTATTACCAGGCAGTAAAACTTGGATAATAGGAAGCCAGGATAGGCAGGAACAGAGGAAGAGCATTGACAAATGCAGCTTCCCACTGCTTCAGGACTTTCTGTGGGAAAAGATAGCGGTGGCACAGCAGAGAAGGGTGTAACTGGCCATTTAAAGAGGGTAGCACAGGCAGAAGAGTGGACAATTCAGGCTTTTGCCTTCATTTCTTCTCCAAATCAATTTGATTTGGGATGGGTTTTAGCTGGGACGTTAATGTTTTAAAAGCTTCAAATATTTGTGAAGGGCATTATTCATATCTACTATATAGATGTGCAAATTTTATGTAGAGGCATGAATATTCAAAGTACCATGTAGTCATATCTAGAAATGAAACATAAATGCCACCATTCCTAATTAGTTTTCAAAACTAAGGGAAAAATTTGTAAAAGACAGTATAATCATTATGTTAAGCTATTTAGAAAAATATCTGTTAGGTTGGGCAACTTGTTCTATAGTTATTTAATGATAATACAATAGACAGATAGACCAGCCAGAGGGATAGAGTATAAAAAGTTACAAAGACCTGATCCAAAAGCCCTTTCTTAAACATTCAGCTTTGCAACTAAAGCCTGTGTTTTTCTGAAGCTTTGTAAAATAGTCTGGAATAAAAACAAATACTTTAAAAATCAATATGGGTAGATGGTTCCACTTCCTCTCTCGCCTTAGGGAAAGAAGAGCCTAGTGAAGGAATAAGTTAAATTTTTAAGGAAGTTTGAGAAAAGGTTAGATTTTGAAACCCCGGAGGGCCTTCTCTAGGCTGATTTAGGGGAAAAAGCTGAGTTTCTGCTTTCTTGTTAGCACTAAGAAGGAAATTTTTGCTGCTCAGCTGCCAGGGCAGCGTCTCCTCCAGCTGAGGTCTGTGCAAAATCCCTCCCAGCACAGCTGCCCGGTGTGGGCTGCTCATTCAGGTGGCCCATTTGCAATGCCCAGTGCCTTCAAACAGCTCCCGATGTGCTCCACGTGCTTCGGCAGTGGCGTTTTCCTAGAAAAAAAAGGAGATGCTAAAATACGCTCGGCCCTCTCCCAAAAGAGTGCAGAAATAGCTGGATTCGGCACAGCCCTGAGAGAGGTCTTTAGGAGCTGACCTCACTTGGTGACAGCCATTTATCAATGAGACAGGAGATCGCCCAGAGCTTGACTCCAGGCAAACGGCACAGCAGAGCTCCTCTCGCCTTGCTGCTCCTTCCCGCACACTTGATGGTTGCCAAAAGACCTATCGCTCGGTGCATATTTAACACCCTAAACATCGTGTTGCTAATCGGCAACAATAAATGGGAAAATAGGATTTAATCTTGACAAGGAACCCCCACAGAAGCTGTGTTTTCTGGCTCCCAAGGCATTGTAGCACAATATTCACCTAAATCACCGTTTTAAGCATCAATCTGTTATAAGCACTGCTTAATATAAACAGCTAGGAACATTCAAAGGGAGATTCCGATTCAAAGTCTCCCAGCTGTGAAGAGATTCCTCTCTCTGAATGAAGGTCCAGTCTAATTTGGGGTCTAAAAGCAGGAGATTTGTTCCAGGAGGAACTCGAGCAGGTGACTCAAAGCAGAGCTTGCTCCGTGCCTGTGTGTACCCCTTGCCTTCCCACCTAAAGGTGGCTGGTCTCTATCCTGGTCTCTACCCAGCTCTACATGCAGAACTAGAAGTTTTTGGAGCAAAACTCCGCAAAAGAGGAAAGCCAGCTTCTTCAGATGCAGCTTCTTGGCAGTGTAGGGCTTTTCAGTTGAATTTGGGCTGCAACAGAGCCTTTCTGCCGCACATTCCCACCCTGTGCCTGCTCCGAGCCACTCTGGGGAGTTGATCCAGCCAAAAAAAGAGTCATTGGTCTGTTCAGAAAGGTTATTTTTGGCAGGATCGGCTCCTTGAACTGGTTGGTGTCCCTGGCCCTGGAGCACCAGCATCTGCAGGAGCCGTGTCCCCAGGGAGAAAGGATGGCCCAGGACTTCTGATGCGAGCCCACGGCTGCGCTCACTTCCTCCCGCTGCAGCTTTCCCGTGTGACCTCTGGGGTTTTCGGGAAGCCAGCTTTAACCTCACAAGGCTATCTCCCTGCTGTGGCCAGAGAGGAGCACCCCAGCTCCAATGCTGCCCCAGACTCCCCCTTGGAGAGCCCAGTCAGCCTTTGGGGGCTTTCCCCACCTCAACCCCTTCTTCTCCACTTCTGCTATCCCAAGTCTTGCCCCATCAAGCTGAGGATGCCCACGTTGTGAGACCTGTGCTACATTAGCAGCGATCACATGTGTATCTAACCTCCCAAGCTTACATGTAGCTTGTGCTGAGCTTGCACCTTACCCACAGCTCCCAGCAGAGCAGCAGGGACTGCTTCCCAGGCTCAGATGGCTCCTGGAGAAAGGAACAACCACAGGGGTTGGCATCCAGTGTGCCCTGGTCCTAGCAGTTGATTGGGAGTGGAATGTTGTCCCTGTTAAGGAGGAAAATCTAGTGATGGGGCTGGGATGCCACATCCTTACCCTCTTACATACAACGTGCCTTCTTACTCACAGGTGACAGAACGTGCCTGGTCCATCCTCTTTTCAGCTAGTACCATGCCCAAAAAGCTTTTGGTGGCCTTTTTTGGAAGGTATGTCCCAAGATACATACCCAAGCTGAGTTTGATGCTGTCATAACCTTCTCCCTCTGCTTTTCTGCCTCTTTTCACCCAGCTTCAGCCACAACTCACTCTCTGCTTTAAGTGCTGCTGTGTATTTGCTTTGGGACAGGTTTCATGAAGGAGCTCTCTTTCATAACAAACATGGGTAGCATCTTGTGGTTGGGTCCCAGTGAGATCTAACCCTTCTCCAGATGAAGGGCTCCACCAAGGCTTATCTGTGGCTCTGTGCATGTGCACAGACCAGTCTCTGCCTGCTTTGCTTCCAGTTTATCCAGGCACACCGGCAGATGTCTATCAACTGAGCTAAGTCTCCCTCTGCTACAACCTCACCTTCATCTCTGCAAGCGATGGACACAGTCGCTGGGATTTGTCCTCCCTGCCCTGCAGCCCATGCAAGTTACCCTGGGCTTCCTCTGGGAGCCACCAGAGAGAATTCACATCCCTGGGACAACCAAGCCCACATGAGATGCTTGTAGGAAGGTGTCCCTGACCCCACCAATGTCCCAGGAGACCCCAGAGCAGATCTTCCCCGCAGTGCAACCAACACAGCTGAGCACCCACAGGCTCTTACCTTCCCCACTGATGCTCTGCTTTTCAGCACAGCAGTATTTATAGCAGCCCCAGGCTATTATATAAAAAAAAGGCTGATTTCACCCCCAACTAAACCCGAAGGAGATGCGTGGTCAGTTTGTCAAACCCCACAAGCTGTGTTTGTCTCCTGGCTCAGCAGCGTGTCTCACAGAAAGAGGAAATGGTTTGGAGGCTGCTGCTTTTTTTTTTTTCTTTTTTTTTTTTTTTCAGATGAACCAAGTGTAAACTAAATGCTGACATGGAGGAGCAACAGGGAAGAAGTTTTCCACCAAGAGAAGGTTTTAGCAGTGGGCGCGCAGTTCCCACGAACGCTCTCCTGCAGGAGGGGATCAGCTCTGCTGCAGGGGACAGGGCTTTGTACATGAAATGCTTCTGCAGTGGTGCCTTCAGGTGCCCAAGCAGCTTCAGAGCTGGTCTGCAATTAGTGCTGGAACAACCAGCACTGGGATTTTTATCTTTGCAAAAGCACCAGGTGATTCCTGCAAGCAGGCAGCTGAGAAGAGATTTTAGGCTAAGCCCTGTGCCTTCAGAGCATAATTAAGAAAATAATTTCTTCTTAACCAGGAGTTTTGCTCACAGCTCCCACAGAACTGGTGTTGGACAGCTGACATCAGGGTTTGATCTGGGGGCTTAGAGCAGAACTGAGTCTTCTGGCTCTGGACACACAGTACAAACCCACCCGGGTCCTCCCAAATTCCCCCTGAGAAATAAGTAGTCCTGCTCACTTTCCAAAGCTTGCTTTGGTAAAGAAGGATGTCACTGGGAAACAGCACCCTGAGGTAGTCACTGAACAGTCCTTGTGGGCTGTTCTCATTACCTGGGTGATGGAGCAGAGAACACAACCCCCAGCTCCACCAGCTGCTAGGACACAAACACACGACAGTGTCATTTATCAGTGAACACAGGCACTTCTCTCCTCATACAGCAGCCTAATGGGATTTTCTAAGCAGAAAACCCCCAAGGAAGGGAGCAGAGCAAAGGAGAGGACACCCATGTGCCCCATGATGGGGAGGAACCAAAGGCAGAGTGGGAGCAGCCTGTGTCCCCCAGCACTTGCAGCATCCCTGCCAGCCATTGCCTACGTTCACCAGAAGGGTTTCTGGAGAAATTATTATCTCCCTGCAGCTTTGGGATCAGGTAATTTATGCTCAATAGCAAGCCTTAAAGGAAATCTGTTAGCAGCCATTAACTCTGGTACAGCTCTCCCCAGGCTCAGACAGCTATAGCTTAAGAACAGACCACTCAAAGCACTTCCAAGGGATGCAGTGCCCATTTAAAACCAAATTCAGGGAATACACTGGCCCAACAACTCCAGCAGCAGCTATAAGAAAAAAAGGAACAACCAAGTAGCTCAATCCTTTCACCTCCCTTCAGCAAACACGTACAACCCAAGCACACAGGTTACACAGCCCTCAAGGTACATGACCCGCTCCAACCACTGAAGCATCAGAAAA
The DNA here is from genome assembly GCA_002844005.1 of Limosa lapponica baueri. Lineage (NCBI taxonomy): Eukaryota > Metazoa > Chordata > Aves > Charadriiformes > Scolopacidae > Limosa > Limosa lapponica. The sequence goes on along the minus strand of KZ508000.1, from coordinate 56,050 downwards.
AAAAAAGCAATGCTACAGTAAAAGCACTTCCTTTCTCCCAGCACCCTGCTCCCAGTTTGCATCATTAGCCATGTCAGGGTGCACCCTGCTGAATTGAATGGGACTGTGGTCAAAGCAGCAGGTTGGGGAGGTATCTATATAAAGATGAGGCTTATTTGCTATGTAAGAAATGGAAATCAGGGCAAAAAAAATCTTGCTTTGGGGGTTGAACTAGCTCTGCTGTAGGCAATAGGAGTGATTCTCTTTATTGACTATACCTTCTATAGGTCATGTTAATGCAAAAATATGAAACATAGCTGGAAAAGACCACTAGGAGAGCTTGAGCAGAGGAATGTGATCGCTGTGGGGGTTTTGCTGTTTACACTCTAGGCAGAAAGTAAGTAAGAGCAGAAAATGAGTCCTGGCTGGGGAAGGACTAGCTAGAAAGATGTCTAAGCCCAGGTCCCTGCAGGACACTGATGGCTGGGCTGCCTCTGACCACATTCTCTGTGATGGAAACTTGCAGCAGCCACAGGTTTAGAAATTACCTCCAGACTTACTGTTTGCCATGACCTGAGCTGAGGAGTAAGCTCAGGGTAAAAAAAGAAAGGGCTGTGGGGATGTGAGCATGTTTCTCCCAGGTCCCTGCTGTGCTGGTGGCAGAGGGTTTGAGGATGGGGTAGTGCCTTGGTCAGGGTACGGACTAACACGTACCAGAAAGGTTTTCTCTGCTGTGCCAAGGCTGCAGGGTCTCCTTCAGCGCCAGGCTCGGCTAATCCAGCTGATCATCAGCAGCAGTGACTTGCAGTAAGAAAAAAAAAAACATAAGAAGCTGTTTTATATCTCCCATACAGAGTCAAACCACCCTGGCTGTGAAGCAGGAGGGCTCCGAGCACAGGAGCGCTGTGCCGCGGGCTTCGCCATGGCTAACGGAGAGAAAAAGCAACAGCTTCAGCTGCCAAAAGATCTGCGCTTGCAGAAGCAAGGCTGTGTTTTTGGGGAGTTTGCACGGTGGAGAGGGAGCACAGCGCGCGCAGCCACTGGGTGGCAATCGCCATCCGGCTGCAGCAGTCAGCCCGCACCCCTGGGACCCGCTGAGCATCCCTTCCCTTCACCCCACATGCAAATGCAGGAACATCTGGTAGCAAGGACTTATAAAGATAGCCCTCAGCTAAGCAAATACAGGAACAGGGTCTCAACCAAGCTGTCATGTAGTTAAAGCTTTTTTTTTTTTTCTTTTTAATTATTATTTTTTTTTTCAATGCTCATTTGCCTGTTGTTGTTCGCCCTGCTGCATCTTGCTCAGCTTTATCGCCTGTCCTCAGGCGCTGTGCAGCGTGTGGCCCGGCAAGGTGGCAGTGTCCCCATCCTGCTGGGGGAAAGTGGCCCTTTGTTAAGTGATGTTGTCCTTTGAAGGCTCTGAATTATCCTTGAAAGTTTCTACTTTACTCGCCCTGGTTGCTTTGAGCAGGGCCAGGTGTCCCCTGCAGAGGGTCTGGGCTGTGCCTGGGACTCGGGCTTGCCAGCACCCCGGGGACACCCAGGCAATACTCGGGGGTGGGTTCTCTTAAATGCAGCCAAGGCGTTTATGCAATTCCCTCTTGCTCTCTGCAGGCTGGTTTGGGGTTAGGACCGAAGGGCTGGAGAGGAAACCTGTGGTCTGGGAGACTAGAGCCTGCTTAGGGTGGGAGCTGGAGGCAGATTCAATGTGCTTCTGCCGCAGGCTTCCTTTGCAGCCTTGGGTAAATAGCTCTGGGTCCCCTGGGCTCCGTTTGCCATCTGTGCAATGGGGACATCAACACGACTCTGCCCTGGGGAGGTATTATGAGGACAACCTGAAGTACCCAGAGTGCTTAAACTATACTTGCAGCAAGTTTTTTTCATGTATACTGCAGAACCACATAGTTTAGACCCAAAGACCTGATGATTCAAGTCTATGTACTAAAATGCAGCAAAGAACAAACCACCTTTGGTTGGGTTGGGTTGGCTCTACCCAGGTCCCTGCTGTAGTTTTCAGAGCTGCTTTACCACCAGAATTACCCTGAACCACACTGATAACAAACCTTCAAACACCACCTTCATCCCTGTCTTCCAAAAGATGCTTTACCCAGACCTTTCAGCCCAGGCTGGTTTTGAAGATGTTGGGCTGATGGCCATGGAGATGACCAAAGCCCCCAGAGCAGGCACTCTGCCCTGAAACGAGCACAGCCACTTCTTCCCCCTCTCCCCAAACCACTGCCCACCGGGAAGGAGGCGATGGGGTAGCATCACTCCGGTGCCAATGAGTAAGATGCTGTGGTTCCCCTCTGGTTTTGTGGGGCCAAGAACCATGGCTTGCGATGCTGCGATAGGTCCCGGGGCTCGCCGCTGCGGTCGCTGCTGAAGAAATAGCTGCAGTGGTAACGGGGAGAGGAATTGTAGCGGGCGGTGGAGCAAGGAGAACCAGGGCACGGCTACCACGGGAGAGCAAAAGGTACTCGGGATCGGGGCAAGAGCAGAGGAAGGGGCCTGATGGAGAGGGAGAGGTTGGGTGATGGTGCAGGACCATCTCTGTCACTGGTGCTTAACTGAAACAAGTTTCCCAGGGGAAAGGGGGGAGACTGGGAGGGAAGGGTGGATGCAAGGTGGAATGGGGAGGAAACCTGAAGAAAGGCATGAACAGAGCAGGCTGCGGAGTCTGTGCAGGCACCTGTAAGGCACGTCTCCCCTGGACTTTGGTGAACTCACCAAAGGAGAAGATGATCAACCTGATGCTGCCAGGAGCAGCCCGGGAGGGGGGGACCAACACCCCATTTCAGTTTAAGGAAGGAACCAAAGGCTGCCAGAGCCACTTCTTCTGGGAGGTGATTAATGCAAACATCCTCCAGCGCGGCGGCCAGGCTGGTGTCTCATTCTGCAGGAGGTTGGGTTCATCCTCTGAGGATATGGTCCCCATTGCAGATGGCCCCGCTACCACCCTGAGCACACAAAGCAAGCCAGAAGATTGCCATCGGCTCAGTGATGAGAGGCCATTTCCAACTCCAGGAACAGCATTAACCATAAAACCATCCTGTTCTTATTGGATGAAGGCAAGGAGTGAAGAACTTGCATGGGCGCGGCCTTCCCAGAAGGGGTGAAGCTCATACCTCAGCTCTTCATGCTCCTGTGCACAAATACCCTAATTCAGACATTGGATTTCTCAGGCTAATCATTAAACAGGAAAATGCCTTTACAGCTTACAAGAACTTTGCTTGCCGCCGACATCTGCTCCCAATGCAAGGCTGCCAAAGTTTCCAGGAAACCCTCTCAGCCTTTTTTATTGTATTTATTAAATGCTGTAGTTCAGTGCTGGTGGCACATTTTAGGCAAGTGTCTCAGAAGATTAAGTCCTGGTTTTAACCATGCAAATGGTCTAATGAGGGTTGGAAGATCTGTTCAGGCATGAAGGGTAGTTGTTCTGCTCGTTTCCAGACATGGATATGCAGATATTCAACCACATGAAGCTGGTGCTTGGGCTCTCCCAACTCAGAAGGCCACCAGGCTGACAGGAGGTGGTTGCAGTTCTGATTCCTGGCCAACCTGACCTCCAGATCCTTCCAGTTCACCTGCAGGAGACATTACCCTAGGTGGCATCAGATGGTCATGGCTGTAGACATGTTTTATGGGCTGACAGGAGTTGTTTGCAGTTCTGGTTGCTGGCCAACCCGGCCACCAGATCCTTTCAGTTCAACTCCAGGAGATGTTACCCTAGGTGGCATCAGCTGGTCGTGGCTATAGAGATGTTTTATGGGAACCAGGAGCTCTGTGCGGCTAAGCCGCTGTGCCCACGCGGAAGTGAGGGCTCTGCTGTAGTTTCACGCAGGTGGAACCAAGAACAACGGGAGGCACTGACACCGAAAGTCCTGCCTTGGTTTCAATGGTGAACCACATGGTTTTGTTGCATTGTTTTTGTTCTCGGCCCAAAAATTACTCCAACCTGGTTATTTCCCCCGAAACCATCATGAATCGGCACTCAGCCAATCGGGGCAGGGCTCTTCGCCCAATATTCCGTTATTCCCTTTTATGGTCATAATCTGGCCTGTCCGAGGGAAAAAAAAAAAGGTGAGAACAAACCGCACCAAGATGCAGTCGGTTGGTTCCACATGGCAGGTTGTCCCATGACCTGCTCCCGTCACGACACCGCAGGGTCAGAAAAGGGGAAAAAACTCATTGGGCAGAAGGTAATGACACTTGCGGGCTCAAAAAACCAGAATGCCAGTAGGCATCTGAGACAATGAGCCATGGAGAGCATCAGTGGATGTGCTGTCAGACACCCTGACCGCCTGTGTGAATGACAACCAAGAATCTGGGGCTCAGAAAGCAGTATTGGACACCATGACTGATACTGGCTGTGGCTCTGGGAAGACTTCTAAGGCTTGGCCTTGAGTTGGAGCCTTGTTACTTTTGTTGTTCAACTGAGATGGGAGAAAAATGCTAACAGAGAGGTCCCAGTCCAACTGAGAAAAGGTATTCCTTCTCCCTCCCATACTCGTGGGATCAGATGGACACCGATTTCTCTTTGTGGGTAGTAGATGACGTTTACAGACCTCAGCCTCAAAGATCTTGGGACTGCAACACCTCAAGCCCACACTGATCGAATCATGATCAAATCTGGATCTGAAGTTCATTTGCAAATTCACACTGCAGGTCCTGGCTGACATACAACAGGAGTCAAACCCCATCATGAGGTGCCAACCCAAACCTTCCCAGAATTGAAGATGTTTGGATCTTCAAATGTTTTTTTCTGAGCCCCTTCTGGTTCCCAACCAAGTAATTATGCAGTAGTCTCTGCTCATCTTACCCTGCCCTCGAGAGGAGGCAGGTAACTAACGAGACATAAAAAAACCCACTTTTCCACACCAACCTTGAGCACCCTTCATGGGGGACTTTAGGCAGCACTAGCTTTTGTCCTCACCACAACACAGTTTGCAATTATTTAGTCTTTTCAAGTGCGAGAAGCAGTTATGAAGAATCAGAGACCCAAACCCTAGTCTCTGATCAGTGCAACTCCACCAGATCCTGACGTGGATGCGTACATCTCGATCCACCCATCGGTACTTACCGTGCAGCTGCATGCCCTTGTCCTTCAGAAAAATGCAGACTATTTCACAAGCAGAATCTCTCGTCATAATTTGTGACTCTTTTAATTCCACTCTCTGACGGAAAGAGAAACAAATTACTGGAAGAGGGAAAAAAAAAAAAAGGTTGCTTGAAGCAATCTTAAAGCAACGTTTGGCTCCCGTCTCACCCGATCCTTAGTCTGAAGCAGCCCTGTAAAATAAATAAGCTCCCAGGGAACATGTTTGTTCCCAGCACCCCAATGTATTTCCTCATACTGATCATATTTAAAACTTCTTTCCTGACATGAGCGCATTCAAATATTTGGTTAGAAGGCAGATTCCTCTGCCAAGTGAGAAAAAAAGAGGTGGTGTCACTTAAAGAGGATTTAACGAACATCATGTTGGGCCCAGTTTGAGTCTTTGTCACGTAAAACCCCTGGAGCTGAGTTAGGAAATTGGGTATTAATGAACAGGAGAACAGCCTCTGAGTTTCATCACCCCTTCTAAGGCAGGGCAGTCACCCCAAAGCTGCTGAGGAGATCTTGTCTCTCTCGTGCGTTGCTTCTGACAGCCCCGTCATGTAAAATTAGAACATGGGAAGTTTCAGGAACAAATTCTCAAATGTGCTTCAGTTGCAAGAAGAAGAAGAAATTAGTACCATGGGGAAAATTTCCTGCCAGGCTGAAACTCTTGTCTTGACAAATGAAGAGAGAAACGGCCTGCCGAGTCAGAGGTGTAGAGAGTGGGGAAGGACGGAGGAGACCAAGCATTTAGTCTCCAAAAACCTTGACCCAGACTTTCAAGCCTCTTTATACCAAGAGTGCGGAACAAATCGCTTGTGCAATTTCTATTTTCTAATTTCTGCGTATCCACTCATTAAAGAGATGCAGCGACAGGAGAGGTAGCAACAGAAGGAGCATTTCTGGGCATCTGAATTTCCCCGAGACTTGTCTGAAAAGCCTGCGTAATGTCGCTGTATAAATTCATGAGCCTCTTCCTCTGGGGAGCCATGCTTTAGTGCCAAAAGATATTGCAGAATTACAGCAATCAGAAAACAATAAAGAGCTTGGGAAAATGCTGATGAGAGAAACTGGAAAAATTAGGGTAGTTAGAAAGACAAATGAGAAGGAATAAAATACAGGTATTAAATAATTGGTGGGAGGCAGGAGGTAGATTAAGAGCTGTTTTCATGGCTTGTACTCCAAGCACAAGGAGCCATTAGATGAAACGAATAGATCGGAAATTAAGCCCCCCACACAAAGGGCAGCACTTGCGCTTGGTAGAGGTAATTAGACCGGGAAGCTCACTGCCACATGCCCCTTCAGCTGAAGCCACCATCTGAAGAGGTTCACGTGAACGACAAGAATACCATGTGCTATCCCATTAACAGTAATAAAAGCAGCACTGAAAGGGCTTTCAGAAACTAAGCCTTCCCCTGCCTCTCTTGCTTTTGTCCTTTAAACATCTGGAGGGAAGCAGCTGCTGGACCACAAGACCAAACCAAGAAGTCTGATGAAGTCTTCACGTTAGCCGAGAGAGACCTCAACCTCGCTAGGGAATGTCGGCACCCACACGAGTCTTCACTCCGAGCCTTGACCCACCATATCCCGGGGATATTTAAAACAAACCAAATAAACCTCATCATTCACCCCTAAGCATGACCTTAGCCCAACAGGCTTCTGGTAATCCAGCATGGTGACAGCTCATTAATGTTTAACTCCAGATTGGGGGTTTGCTGTTATCAGTGCTCAGGGGAGGCGATGTTCCCTCTGATCCCCGATAAGAGATACCGCATCCTACTATAGGGGTTAAATAATCCGGGGTTTAATAACAGCGACACACTATAGCTGATGGAGGTTTATGGCCTGACTTGCACACTCCTTGCATCTCACGGATATACTCTTATAAAACAAACCATATTCAAGAAGCAAAGTGACGGTACCTATTGCAGCGATGTTTTAACAAGACCAGAGGGAAGCGCAGGTGGTTTTTCACTGCTTTGTGATGAGTTGTACAATACTTGTTATTTTTTTTTTCCCCCATAAATCTCCAGCTCCCAGAGTCCTGACGTTACATCAGAATTGTTCTTCCTTTTTTTGAAAAACAAGAACTGCAAAGACTCTCCAAATGGAGAGAGGCAAAAGGGTATTTTTACAAATTTTGTGCTTTTTAACACACGTTTCCTGGGTTCTCCTGGGGTCCGACTTGTGGTGTTTTGGCACGTTTTGATTTTTTTGCAAAATGACTGACCCTGGCAAAAGCAAGATGACATGGTAGCCAGAAAGATAAAATAACTGGGAAACTGGGAGGATTAATCCTGCCTCTTTAATTCTGCCGAACTTTTTCAACTGCTTGACCTCTGCAAGGCAAGAGCTCGAAAGTGAAAATAAAAGACAAGACAAAGGTCACTTATTTGATGCTGGGGGCGGGGGGTGCAGAATGTGCTCAGCTTTTACAAATACTCTCCCAGCAGTTTTATGAATGGCTTGTCAGACTTCTCGGCAACTCCCACGTCCCCAAAAGGCCTCCAGCAGCTGGGTACCAGTCCAGTTCCACCGCATAGGGGTCCCAAACTGGGAAGGCCAGCTCTGGGGTGTCCCTGTCCCTGCACCGCAGGTTGAAAATGAGGTTTCCTTTCCATTTCATTGCAACCCCTCCAGGTGAACAACTATTTCTAAAGGAAAAAGTGGATGCCTGCAGTCTTTCACTTTCCTTTCCAGTCTTTGTATCTCTTCCAGTGTCAGAAGGTGACATTTGAAGGAGAACAGCCCAAACACTGAGGACCTTCACTCTCAAAGCTGCATTGCAGATGTCCTTCTCTAAACAGTATTTTTAGTCCAGAAGCAGCGTCTCTGTCTGTTTCTTCCTCCTTTCCTACTAGTTAAAAAAAAACCCAACAAAATTCCTGGAATCTCAACTCCCGGTTCTTTTAGGTGACTCGCTAGAAAAAAGTGTTGAAACACGTAAGCTACAACTGCCTTACAAGTGTCTGTGGGCTACGGTTTTAAATCTCACTATATTTTGAGTTTTCCTCTTCACTGGTCTCATCAGTTTGCCTTAATAGTAAAGATCAATTTTCTAGCAGCCAGAGGTATATAGAATTTAAGATCAAATTTTCCCCTGTTATTGCCCTCTCTCTATTCAGAAAAATGTTTTCCTCCAGGCTAGGAGAAAACCTCACACTGCTGCATGGTTTCTATCACAGCCTTGCAGGTGTAGTGGCCAAAGGACATGATTGAAGCAAGGTTTTCTACATGGGTTGATATCTTTTCTTAGCTCATAACCCATGAAAAAAACTGCAAGCATCGTTAGATGTGCCCGACAGTCACAGCATCTAACCCATCTCCCGGAGGGTGCCACCAGGTCTGGCTTGGAGACAGGCTTTTGTGCTAGATGTGCCTTTCTATCATCTGGCCTGGAGTGGGGCCACCCAACAAGCTTCACCTTCATTTTCAGTGGGTCTTTTTCTGCCGTTTGGAAGGTTTCAGACAGAGCTAGTGTTTCCTGAAGCCAAAATTAGGCTTAAAATGTCGTTGTCTAAATGCCTTGCTCCAGGGCACATGCAGAGAGCTGCACCAGGGACATGTCCTCTCCCCAGCTGGCCCAGCCCAGCGAGTGGAAATGCCAATAAATCCAGGGAAAAAGAAGAAATTGATGGGAATAGGATCCCAAAAACTGTCACAAACCTTGGTGTAGCTGTGTTTAGTGAGTCCGGCAAGACGCTGAAAATCTGACTTTGAATTAATTGGCCCTGCTTCTGTTTTGAGCTGCTGTCACGGTTTAACCCCAGCCAGCAACTAGGACCAGCCACTCACTCACTCCCCCCAGTTGCAATGGGGGAGAGAATCAGAAGAGTAAAAGTGAGGAAAAACCCGTGGGTTGAGGTAAAGATAGTTTAATAAGTAAAGCAGAAACCGGGCACACAAGCAAAGCAAAACAAGGAATTCAGGAATTCATTCACTGCTCCCCAACAGCAGGAAGGTGTTCAGCCATCCCCAGGAAAGCAGGGCTCCATCACAAGTCATGGTTACTTGGAAAGACAAATGCCGTAACACCCAACGTCCCCCCATTTCCTTCTTCTTCCTCCCAGCTTTATATACTGGGCATGACATCACATGGTACGGAATATCCCTTTGGTCAGTTGGGGACAGCTGTCCCAGCTGTGTCCCTGCCAACTTCTTGTGCATCCCCTGCTCTACTCACTGGTGGGGCAGTGTGAGGAGCAGAAAGGGCCTTGACTGCCTAGACACAACCAAAAACCAAACATCACTGTTTCTCACCCCAAACCCAACACGTAGCGCTACTCAGTTGGGGTCACCTGTCGGCTCTGCCTCCTGCCGGCTCAACACCGTTTTCACCCCAAACCCAACACGTCACAGTACACCAGGTGCTAGCAAGAAAGTTAACTCCATCCCAGCTGAAACCATGACAGATGCATGAGCACCCTTTGATAGGAAGCAGAGGAGATGCTCCTTGCAATCCCCTTCCCCGATGCTGATAATGGGATTCAGGGTGGTTTTTCGCAGGCTTGCTCACTCCTTTCACGGGAGCATCACCCAGATGAAGCCTCCTGAGCAGGACAGAGGCCAAACAGAGCCGTTTGCTCTCTTGCGAAGGACCTTCACACATCGGTGGGGTTGTGTTTCCTTTTCTGGGAGGGCAGGCGAGCAGCAGGGCGAGCCGATGCCAAGTGCACAGAAAGGGTATTGCACAATGCTAGGACAACGCCGGCTTCCAACCGTCAGGGCTGCGAGGCGGCAGCGGTGGCGGGAGGGGAGGACGTGCAAGTTGATGCCTTTTGTGGCCCCCAGGGTCTTTTTATATTTTTAGAGAAGTTGGGCTCATCCTAAGTTCCTCTCCCACAGATTGTTCCTGTTGTTGTTGCTGCTCTGACCCTGCAGATCATGTGGCTCAGTGTGACCTGGGCACAGCGAAGTTGGGCACTGGGAGCTCCGGGTGCCCCCCCCCAACCATGCTGGGGGACAGCGGGGACAGTGGGGACAGAGGTCCCTCTGGCTCCAGCAGCTGGGCGATTTTGCCTGTTTGCCATCCTTTTCACTCTCGGTCCATCCCTTTAGGGAACTCAGCCCCCCTTTAACTTCCTAAATATGAAGCACTCTCTGTTCCTCTACCAGCCACCTTGGCAGCGGTGCCAGGGAGCAACTCCAGCTCCAGGACCCTCAAAAGCTGTGCCCAGGCAGAGAACAGGGATCTCCTTTCTAATGGGCATCCCTTGAACACACCTGGCACAAAGGACAGGGTCAAGTACAAAGGTGAAGCTTTCTCACCCAGCAGCTGCGTCTCCTTTGACTTTTATCTGCTGCATCACGTCTGAGTCCAAATTCCCTGTCGTTTGGATGCAATAAGTCATCATTTATAGGTGGGACTGGGTTTGCTCGAAGGCTTGACCAGGAAAGTGTGCTGCAGCCCTGCTTTAGTGCACGCCTGGACACGGCCACCCAGCCAAAGCCCCAGGGATTGCAGGGTGGCTACTTAGCTGCCGTAGGGGACACTGAGATGGGGGCAGAAGGGTCAGCCCCCACGTCCCCTTCTCCTTGCTCCCAGGAACATAATCCAGAGCCAGGCTAGCATAGCAGAGCTTTAAACCCCAGTGCCAGGACAGTTAGAGGCATCGCTGTAAAACAGGCCATTAAGCAGTCAATTAGGCAGCTCATTGGGAAGGGTCTGCAGCAGCAACTCCCCACGGTGCTCTGTTGGGAGCTGCTGAGCTCAGATGTGCGCTCAGATGCTTTCTCCGAGGCCACCGGCGCCGATGGGCAGTGATGGGTCCCGTTCCCCTCGCCTCTTCTGCCAGCTCTCAGGAGCAAGAGGTGGATTTTAGTACAAAAATCTG
>KZ508000.1:16494-44454 GCA_002844005.1 Limosa lapponica baueri | reverse complement strand
AACAACTCGGAAAAGTCATTAAATCAGAAGTTTCAAGGTTCAGAGCAAAGGGCAGGGAGACAGGTCCCAGGGGACCAATCCCTGCTTGCAGAGGATTGCGCCGAGCCCTGGAGGCTCTCCATCCTCTGACCAGGCAGAAAGCATGTTCCAAAAAACCAAGCAGAGCTGCATCCCAGGCTGGAGAGAGCTCTCCTTCGCCAGGCTTTGAGCCCTTCCAATGGTGAAACAGCAGCAAGGATTTTGGGGAAGTGGTTTTTCACAGCTCTAAAACTTTCTCTGGAGAGAGGAGCACCCTGAAACAGGGCTCCTGGCTGTCATCCATGCACTGCTGGATCCAGCCATGGGAGCTCTGCCTCCAGCAGGATGGAGGAGGACTTCCATCTCCCCTGTTTTCCACCTTTTGAGGACATGGGGTCCACGGGGAGTGCAGCTTCTCCATCTGTGTTCCTGCCTTCAAATTTCCTGGGATGCACATCCCTGGCAGGGACGCAACGTCTCACTCCTTCCCACCCTGAAGAGCATCCACCATCGCTCTCCCAGGATGCAAAAAGGGGCTGGTGCTGGGGAGCTGGTGGCACCGTCTCCGTTAATTGGGGTTGATGTCCAATGACGGGCTCCTCCATCACTCAGGCCCATGGAAAATCCCACCTGCTCACATATATGTGTATATATATATATTATTTTTTTTTTCCTCTAACAACTTAGCACGTGGTTTTCACAGTGACTCAGTACAGGCTCTGAGCAGCCCCACGATCACAGTGGAGCTTATGTTGGACTCTGTTTTTAGTCAATCAGCCCTAATTAACACTGACTGTAATGGTTTTCAATGGCTGTGGATTCTTCCTGTTCATACGTAAGAATATTTCCACTGTTCACTTTCCAGGCTGTGGTTTTCATTTCTAGTGAAATATTTTCCCCCATGGTCCTCATGCACGTTTTCCAGAAGGATTTGAACCTCCTAATTTCAGGGATTGCATTTGCTTGCTTAAAAGTCGCCTTTTCTTTTTGCAAGCCATGTTGTTATATTTACTACAAACAGAAAAGCATGTTTTTCAATGGCAATTACTAGGAATAAGCAACTGAAAATAAATCCATACACTGAACAAGCCGCTTTTATCTTTGCTTTTTCAGTAACATTGGGATTAGGGTATTGGAATTTTGATAAGACATGAGAAAAGTTTGTAGCTGTAAAATAATTCCCAGGCTCCGTATAGGATCCTCGGTATTAACATTCACGCTTTCAATGAGACAGAGAGTTGTTTTGGGGGTGGAATTTAAAAGAATCCACAAAGAGAAATGTTTTCAGCCCCTTGGAGTGCAGAGGAAATATTGAATATAAGTGGAGGGAGCAGTTTGGCTCGGTAAGTGCACAGCACCAGGGAATAGGCGATTCATGGCAGACGTAAAGAAATGCACAGTGGATTGTCCATATGCCTTAATGGTTCATATAAATAGATGAAACTCCACTGGATTTGTTATTGGTGAGCTTAATCTTGTCTCAAGGAGCATGTGGTATAGACACAAGGTTTATGTATACTGCCTATTAGAGTACAGATGATTTAACAAGCTTATCATAACCTACAGGGGGTGTATTATATAAATGATACTGTGCTATTGCTGGATATACGGTCCTGCTGCACAGCAGTCCGGGTCCTACAGCAAGACCAACAGACAGACCACGATGGAGCAAAATGACCATCACTGAGCGAGCAGCATGATGTTCAGTCTCCAATTTTCATGGGTCTGCCAGAGCCGTGGGCAGATAAGAAATAACAGTGTCCAACTTTGGCCCTGGGCTGGCTCTGCTGAAATCAGCATCAAGAAGATGCTCTGGACAGACAGACGGACACCTTGGCAAGGACCCCACACCATCTATGGGATTTTCACCTTACCACAGCCCTGCATCAGGGATGCTGAATAACCCCATGTCCTCACCACCGTCTGCCCCCTCAACCAGCCCTTGCCTGTGTCCCAGCCAGGAAACCGGTCGGAAAATGAAAATTAAGTTGCCCTAACCAGCAAAAATACTGTGGCGGGGCTGATTATTTTAGGTGACAGCTCCAGTCAAGCAGAACCAGGACTGGGCTGTCCCCCGCCTTCGAGCAGCACCCACTGTTCTCTCACCCATCTCTAGCGTGTTTCCTGCCTTTCACCCAGCCCCGGCGATTTCTGGGATGGTTTTTGTAATTAATCCCCAAGCTGGGTGAGATGAGAAAGGGGACAACACCATGCCTGAATCCCACCACCAGCACCCAACATTGTGCCCAAACCCCCACTAGCACCCAACATCGTGCCCCAACTCCCCATCAGCACCCGGCAGGAAGGATGCAGGGTGATCAGCACAAGACCCTGCGTGCAAGCGTAGATAGAAAAGGGCTTTATTTTCTTACAAGCTCCGTTATTTCAAGGCAAAGCCTTTTTCTTTCCCCATCTGTGGCTTCTTGCATGCAAGAAGCCGTGGTGAAGCCCTTTCTTGGGAAAGCCGCTGCTCTGTGGGGGGATTTTGCAGGGCGGGCAGCCGGCACAGAGCTCTCCCTGTGGAGGGGGAGAATGGGGAAATGCTCCCGAGATGCTGCACTGAAAGGTTGAGGTATTTTTTTAATTTATTTTTTTTTTCAGTTTTACAGTACCTTGTGGCTTTATGAGAACTCGTGGGAGTCATTCGGTGCGGAGCGTTTTCATTAAGGAACAAGAATCCTGTTTTCTTACAGATCTTCCTCATCACTGAAACCTAAAGGGAAGAAAGAAAATTATTACCCAGGAGACGGCGAAAGCAGGTCTTCTTAAATACGTGTTTCTTAGCCTGCTGCTCCTCGCAAAGGCTGCAAACAGCAGGGACAACCCCCTGGGTCCTTTGCAGAAAGGATGAGGTGAAGGTTATGGTGCTCTGATCCCTGATCCTGGCCGGCTCTGCTGCCCAGGGCAGCATCTTCAGCTCCACCTGAGCCAGAAGATAAGATTTTTCTACATGGGAAAAGGCCCACAATCTCTGTAAACCATCCCTGCAACACACTTCTTCACATTTCCTAATTGCCTTTTTGCAGAGGTTATTATTGAGTAATGCCTATTTTGTTGAAAAATTGCACCATAAACAGCCAACAGGGAAGGAAATAAATAATTGCTAATAAATGTCAAAGTAGATTAGCAAACCAGAAAGGCCAAGAAAGAACAACTTTTTTTCTTTTTTTTTTTTTTTTGGCTTGGAAAATAACTGTGGGGCTCTTGCAAAGATTGTATTTAATGAAAACTATTCCAGTACGTTGCAGGGGAGTTAATGCTTTGTCATTTCCTCAGACTGGGTTAAAATACTGTCTGACTCCTCCGTGGTCTGCAGAAAGCCTGGAAAATAGTATTTTCTTCTGCAAAAGAAGGAAAAGAAGTAAAAAACTGATGTGGTTTTTTTTTTTCTGAGCACGTCGGGAGCTCAGATTCCCAGATGCAAAGGGCTCCAGTGTTGGGAAATTTGGGAAATTTGAAGATATTAGATCTCCAGAGTCAGAAATTACATGAGATATTGTGCATCTCACTGACATTTAGCAAAAAGTATGCTTCCAGGTCCTTCAAAGCAAGGCAAAGCTGGGGAAAATAGAATTTAAAGCCTTACATAAACCATAGAATCATAGATAAATAAAGATCGAAATAAGAAAAAAATCAGATAATAAAGATGAAAATGCTGTTACTTCTCACTGGTCAGTGTTTGGGAGTTTTCTGTATCTCTGACACCCCTCCAGGGCTGTGCAGCCCCAGCCCAGCCCTTTCTGGAAGGAGACACAATATGTGATTTGGCCAACACAACCCCTCAGCTGCCCCTTTGATTTAAAGACTCATTAACATCAGTGCAAAGCTGCGCTTTCCAGAATGGCTGCTGAGAGCCGTAAAAGTGACTTATGGAGAAGCAGAAAGGGGGAAAGAGAGAAGAAACCCTACTCAATTCTGCTCGTGGACCCGCCAGCACAACTCCACTCTCCTTCCCAGGGTGTTGCCCTTGCTGAGAAGAGCTGGTGTCTCTGGTTCCTTCAATGACCTCGGCTTTCAAAGTTCAGAAAGCTGCTTTTTTTTTTAACAGTATGCAAAGAAACGGCCCAACATGAGCTACTTCAGCACAAATCCTGGGCAATTTTTTTTTCCTTTTCATTTTCTCCTTTTTACTCAGCAGAAACCCATATTTCCTTGCTCCGTATTGAAGAAATAAAAACCTCAAGAGCATAGAGGATGCAGAAATTAATAGCTAACCCTTCGCTTATTCCTCGTGGCTCCCCTAACTACTGCCAGCTCAACTTGTGGTTGAGATTACAGCGATAAATCACAAGCTGCGCTTTGAAATAACAGCTCTGATTTCACCCAGCGCAGGGAAGGAGAAGGCCCGGCGGGTTGTGCAAGGTAGGGGGAACGGAGCCACAATGAGCTCCCCCGCACTCTGTGATGGGTCGAGGGGACCCGGACAGGACTGCACACCTTCAGGTATGGTGCTAGCTCGTGGTTGATGGCTGGAAACATCAGAAAGAAATTTTCCCCTGTCCTAGATGCCATCTCTATAAAAGGCTGGAAGGCCTGAGCATCCTCTAGGGGCAAGATGAGGCTCAGCCGATTTGTGCAGATGCTACCAGGGGTATGTGCAATTACAGGGGGACGCTGGGCTGGATGCAAGCCCGGACCCACTACACGAGGCGAGGGGGCCATACCTCCATGTTTTTCATCCCCAAAAGAATATTTGTGGTATGGCATGGGCTTAGCACCCCTGGTCCCCAGGAAGGTGTCCCCTTGCCTGGATTGTGAGCCCCAAAGAGCGCACATGGGTGATGCACAGAAATGATGATGATGTCCCACTAACTCCACACACCAGGCTCCCATATTTCTCCTGTGGAGCCTCCCTGAGCAGAAACGAGCTCTTCGACACACTCAGCTCCTCCGTTCACCCGGACCGAGTTTCACCTTATGTTTCGGGATCTTCCGAAACTCGCGTCGCACCCCTATTTTTAGCCTGTCCTCTCAGCCCCAGCTGCTCTGGCTGTGAGACCCTCACAGGACGCCTGTGGCCAGGCAGCATTTTCACATATTTTTAGCCGTGTCCATCTGCAACAGGCCAGGCTGGGCGAAGGCGCGTGTGGTTTGAGCATCTGCAAAGCAAGACCAGCCAGGCAGGAGGAGCAGAAACGGCTCCAGGGCTTTTTGGCCGTGGCCAGCAGAGAATGTGGAAGTGGGTCCTCCATCCTGGGGTCGGGCAGGGTTAAATAAAGAAAAGAGCCGCTATGGCCGGTGTGTCTTTTTGGGTGCAGCTGAGACTGAGCTCGCCTGTGGGATGTGGTTCTGCAGGAGGGGGAGAGAGGGAGCAGCCCCGTGCCCAAACCCATCTGTGCAAAGCCCTAATGAGGCAGAGGGTGAGGATAAGGGGAGGCTTCTCCTCTTCAGTATCACCCGCGTGTCTCATCCTGCACCTCCTGGCTGTGCCCCAGAAACCTCAGCATCGCTGTTGCATTGCCCAAGCCCTGATGCAACCCGGGGTGCTGGGGCTCACCCCCCCCCATATTTGCTGTCCTGAGGGGGCATCCATGGGGGCTGCACAGCCCCACAGAGCTGATGGCCCCAATGCTTCCCCTTTCTCGGAATAAAGCATGTTTCTCCAGAAACAACAGCAACAACAACAACAAAAAAAGCCAACCCCAAAAAAGCAATGCTGGAACTTTTACTTTTTTTGTGCCTATTTAGGTGAGTTTTGCTACTTTTCGGGTGGGATTTGGGAAGTTGCCACAGGTTCAGTAGCTTTCGACTTCGTGTTTTCACTTTTTAAAGTCTGCTGCGGTGACTAAAATCTGCCTGCCTGTATCACACTACCTTGCCCTGGAAATACCCACTGGTACACGGAAAATCAAAAAAAAACGTCTCCAATGGAGTCTCTGACTTCCCTGAAGGTCTCAGCAGAGTCCCCAGGGGCCAGTGGGGTGGCTTAAGGCAGCTCTCACCCTGCCTCTCATGCTGGTGGGGACCTGAGCAGCTTCTCCAGAGGTGGTGGCCAAGGCCAGATACCTCCAGGCATGGACCTGAGAGGTGGCCACCCGATCTCACCAGCACTGCTTCCCCATCACCCAAGCCTCCATGGGGTGTGGAGCCACCTGGGGACTTCAGCACCCACCCTGATGATCACCAGAGGTGATGTGGGTTGCCGCCACAATGATGGTGAAGACCGTCATTGATCCAGGAGATGCCCATGAGGTCTTTGGTGGGGTCTCCACCCCAAGAGCAGTCATCACCCAGAGCTGCCCAGCCCAAGACCCAGTGTTTGCACCATCTCTGCTGGCCATTACCCCACGGACATCACCCCACACCCTATCAGGCGGCGTCCGAGCCTGCCGTGACCCCCGCTGTGCACAGCAGAGCCAGGCTTTCATACAGCCGCCCCGTGTCGCGACGGCTGCTCTTCCCCTTGCCCTCTCCTGCACACTTCCTAGCTCAACAAGAGCCTGTCCTGTTCTTCAAAGCGCAAGGCTCAGGATTTATAAATAAAAAGAAATAAATAAGGTCTTTTTCTGTTCAAAATTAGCCCCCGGCAGACAATGTCTATGTGCAGTGAAAGACTCGGTTTCCTGTCTGTTTGTGGAGGCTCCTAACAAGCTTCCTCTGTATAACAAACCCGGCCGGAGGGCGGAAAGGGTAAGGACCGAACTGAAACGTGCACAGTGGGATTGCACAACACCCCTGGCCACCGGCAATCTCTGAGGTTCATAATCCAGGGGGATCTGGGAGGCTGGGGGGTGCAATGTCCCTTCTGCACCCACCTACCCGGGGTGGTTTAAGATCCCCAGCAAACCATCGGCTGCAAGCACCGGCATGGGACTGCGCTGGGGAGGCGCACGCTCTGTCCCAAAATAGTTCTTCGGATTGACAAATGAGTCATTAGATTTCTTGACCAAAAATATCTTCCTTCTCGGTGCATGGGTCTTAAAGGAAGAGCCGGACGCCGTCTGCGCCGGGCGCCGTTCGGCGATGCTGCCCTGGGAGCTGCAGCCAGCGCCAGCGGATCCGTAGCCTAGAGGATGTTTGGGAGGATAATCCCTGCCGGGAGTGTGGGAAGAGCAAAGCCAGAGCCAAGAATGATGACGCAGCGTTGTTCTTGCGGTATTTCTGGCCCAGCCAGAAGTGGGAAGTATCAGAAATCTCATGAGATGCAGCTTGGCCTTGTGAGATTTCCAGCTATTTTGCAAACACCCCCCCACACACCCTGAGGTCTGGATTCGTCTCTGACCTGGTTTTCTCCCTCTTTTATTGTTTATCCCCATAAAATGCCCTTTTTCCCTAAGGAGATGTCCGGCTCTGCCTCACCCCAGTGCAGTTAACAAGGACAGGGCAGGAGCACAGGGGTTAATGTGCCATTCCACCCTGCAACCTCCTGCACCACAAAAGGGTGAAAAAAAGAGACAGGGAGTCCAATGGCATTAGTAAGAGCAGCGAAAAGGAAATACATCTCTCACTCACTGGCATACTCAATACGGCAGGAAAAACCCTCCTCCGCAGCCCTGCAGCTTGGCTGGTGCGGTATTTCTTGACTAAGCAAAGTGTGGGGTGCAAGGGAAGCTCCTTCATTAACTGCTAACTCTATTAAGCACATAGATGGGTCCTGCTGTCCCCAAGCTCGTCTCCCACACCCGTGCCTGGCAGGTCGGGGCTGCAGAAGCACAGGGCACGGCCACCTGCAGCATCCCAGGGTCAGGCCAAGGGAATCCATGCTCCCATCAAGCAGCATCACAGCTGGAATACCAGCTCCCCTCCATCAGAACGTTTTTATTTCATTCGGGCCCAAAGATCAACATTTGGGCAAAACGCCTTTTTGAGCTTTGTCAGGGATGGGCAGAGCTTGAAAATCGCAGAACTGAAGAGAAATCAGAGGAGAAAGCTATCTTCAGTCATTATTCTGAATTTCAAATGGACAAAGATGCATGAAGCTTTTGATCGCCCTTAGTCTGCGTCTGATGGGAGGGTATGTCCTGGAGCTGATACCCACTTACGCTTTCTAATACCTCCTCTTGCCTCCCATCTCACCCGTGCAAACAGGGATGCTATGCACACAGATGGATGGATCCGGCTGCAAACACTCAATTTCCTCTCCAACTACATTTTTGCCCCTTCTGAGCAAACCAGCCCTTGCAGGGGCGGAACGATAACCAAAAAGCAGCCCTAATCCCAGCAGTATTAAGCAACCAGCCTGCTCGGGGTGCAATGCAATTATTTTGCAGGCATCCCCCAGCATGTGCAATGGCTCAGAGGGAGCTACAACAGTCCCTCAAAACTGGGGACACATGAGCCCCCAGCTAAGGAGTTCTGCAGCAAGGTGATGTGTTGCAATCCCAATGTCCAGGCTGGTGTCTCTTCTGGGAGCTTCTCTAACTCCCTGGGAGGAGAGAGACCCCCAGGGAGACACTGCCATGGATACAGCCTGGCACAGCTGATGTGATGCACCAACCCAATTAAGCTGGGACAATTTATCCAGCAGGTTCTGGAGAGGTTTCCAGAGCCCCTGCGTGTCTCGAGGGTGCCCTTATGACTTGGCAATGGCCATCGGACATGTAACCTCTGTTACATTCTTTGAGGTTAATGCTGGGCAGACAGTGAGTTGCTGCCAGCGGTGCCCCAAAACCAGGCAGCCTTCCAGGAGAAGGGAGATGTCCAGCTGACATGCAGGGCTGAGACAGGGGTCCGTTTGGGGTCCCGTGCACGGAGCCCCAGTGTTGGGGGGACAGCACGTGCAGGAGCCCGGTACACACCGGTGCCACGGGACGCTGCCGGCTTCCTGAGCAGAGAGCTCACAGGTGCTTCCTGGCCGTCACACCACCCGCGGGACCGGGAGCCCCTCGGAGCCCACGGCAGCTCAGCAGCCAGAAATACAGTGGGAGAGTTAGGAGCTGTGAGCATGGGGGTCACCTGGGGAAAGGAGCAGGAGATGTCTCTGCCCAGCGAGCCCTGGGGTTTTGCAGCTCCACTACCTAAAGCAGGGGACATGTGACATCATGTCTGTGCATCTCCCTCAATGCCTCATCACTACCTGATTTGAGCAAAAACGCTCAACTCCTGCAAACCTCCTAGAAACGGCAAACATAACAAGAGGGATGATGAAGAGGAGGCCAAAGCACATGTTCAACCCCGTGACTAGACACCAGAGAATCCACTCATGAGGAAAAGAGGCTTGACAGCTCACCAGGGCTCTGTGCCCTCTGAGGTCTCACTGCCAGCCCTGAGAAAGACCAGGCAAACGGAGGGGTTTTGGGTTGAGCTGGGTGCTGACAGGAAAGCGGCTCACGCCCGACTTCTCTCTCGAGGAGATGTAAATGAGCCCCGAGGCCACCAGCCCAGCACCGACCCCGGCACCCTCAGTCACCAGGTCTCACCGAGTCACTTTTTCTGCCAGAATTTCTGGGAGGAAATTCTGATTTTTACAGCAGGGGCACCCCCAGGCTCAGCATCCTGCAGCAGGAAACCAAAGAGCTGAAATCTCGATAAGAGCAGCGTGATGTAGATTAATTAATTCCCGGCAGAGGCCAAAGTCCAAATGCAGACCCATGGCTCGTTTTGTCATCAGAGGGAATGGATCTCATCCCAGGGATGTGGCTTATTGCAGCAGGAAAAGTCCTCTCTGCCTCTTCAGGGAGCTGCGGTCGAGCAAAATAAATATTTATTTGGTGAATTTTGCTTTTCTGTGCACACAGGTTTTGTGCACCAGCGCTCATCTGTTTAATTTTTATCTATTTGCTTTTCAAAATTTGGTCTTAAGCCAGAATCCGTCTTGAAGTCAAGGTACAGGAGGAGGCCGTAACAAAAGTACACAATAAATAGCTGCAAAAAGGGCAGGGGTTACAGGACGGGGAGGCATTTTCGCAGCTCGTTTCTGTGAAACTCCAGGTTTTGCCAGCGTATAAAACTGAGAGCAGCTCTTGGCATCAGGGGAAAGGGGCTGGGGAATTTTTTTTTTTTTTTTCAGCTTTGTGGATTTTCAAAGCTTAAGCGCTCGTCTTTCACACGCAATGGGGCTATTTCGGAGCCAGATGAAATAGCCGCACCTGCAGCCTCGGAAACTGAAGCTTGTGACGGAAAGACGCTGGTTTGGGGGAGAATTGGGTCTGTCCCAAATCCACCCCGAGAAAAGCTGGTTGAACATACAGGGCAGCGGGGCTGGCCAAAAGCATGCGTTACCCCACCAACCTCCTCTTCTGGCCCCAAAAAATAATAAAATGGCTAAATTTGCAGAAAAGAAAAAAACAGGAGAGATATGATTGACTTGCAAATATTTCTCATCTCAAGAAAAAACAGAGATGTGCTAAAGTCGGCTCAGATTGGGGTGGAGGGTAGAGCAGTGGGTCCATGGGCCACCACAGGCACGATTCCCAGAAGCCAGGACTACCATGTCGTGCCCAGCTGATGGCTCAGGCTGGCCGTGAACATTTACAGCGTGCCAATAAAAGAGGAAAGAAATCTTCTGATTCATTCCCATCCTCCTATTTTAAAATCTGGCTCTGCCCTGAGCATGAGATCACCTCTCTGGCAAGACCCCAACATCCATCACCGATGGCCACGCAAATCGAGAGTGAATTATTAAATTCACCGGGCTCATTTCCAGCCTTACCTCCTCCGATCGCCCTCTGGGAATGATAAGGCACGCCATATCTCAGGGACAGGGTCACGATGCATCAGCTCCTGCTGAATGACTCCTGGTTGTTTGGAGATGAATGAAATCGTGGCGGTGCCCGGCGATAACCAACGTGTGCAGCCCCGGATGATTCAGCCTTGGGCAAATGAACCTTCAGGCGCAGGCAAGGTTTTCGTCGGTCCCGCACTTGGGGTTGATGCTGCTGTGCAAAAACGCGCCGTAGGCTGCAGTCATCGTTTCTAGCATTGCTATTATTTCTCACTTTAGAAATAGGCCGGTATGAACTCTACCAGTTTCATAAAAATTAGGGTGAAATCCTCAGTTTTCCACTATTGTGCTTAAGTGTTTCAACTACCCAAGAGCCAAAGTTAGGAGGGAGGACCAGAAAAGACACAGCAGCCCATGCGGCAATGAATACAGCAACCTCCTTTCCTCCAGCAGCCCTAACTGATGCTGTCACTTTGCTTCAAATATGAAATAATTTCTGAACAAGGCAAAAAAAACAACAAAGCAAGGTTTTGCTTTCACGCTCCTGCTTTTCACACAGAGGGCTGCAAACCTGCAGCGTCAGACACCTCCGTTGAAAGGCAGTTTCAGAGTCATGGCAATAAGAGCTCCAAGCCAGGATGGGCTCTAGCAAACCAGCCCAGAGAGACGCCTGCCTGCCTGCTGCTCAAAACCCTCCTGCAATGACAGCTCTTGGCTTTGTGGCTCATCCTCAGGGTGAGAAGAAGCTTCACCCAGAAAGGCTGATAGGGGTAAAATTAAGAAGATGGGTTTCTCCATTCACAACAGCCCTGGAGCACATCTTCCAGTGCTTTTTCTAAACAACACAAACCATTGCCTTCCTTGAAAATCAATTTCCCCCGAGCCATCGCTACTATGTATTTCACCAGAGGACACAGCCCCCAGGCAGAAAGGCTGCACAGCCAGAGAAATGGGTTCCCAGGGGGTGGCTGAGAGGGGTCCCAGAGAGCTCGCACTGATCCTTCCCCGCTCCACGCTGGGGCTCAGCTGGGGCTCGATATTTCTCCTGGGGGAGTTGCATACCGTGACTTTGACTGCCCGGCACGGCAACCTGTAAAGCCCCTTGGTTTCTCACAACCCACGGCGAGGCTATAATTGTACCAGAATTTCCAGTCTCTTGCAAAGACCGAGAGTTTCCCACATCCACTCCGAGGGCAGAGCATACAGGTTGGGCACAGCAGGTTCCTTTTCCCCACTGTGCTTGGCCTCCTGCCTTGTCTCAGCCCCACGAAAGGAGACTCAGCACTGTCGCTGGCTGTGGCCAGGAAAGAGGAACCAATGTAGCACTGTGCGCTGGAGATGCTCTCAGGCTCGTCAGGAGGAACCCAAGAGATTCCCTCTTTTCCAGGAGCAACCAGTGTCGTATCCTGCCTGATGGGGGTAACCCCCTCTCCCCTCATCTCTCTGCAGAGCCCACCTCTTGACCATCACTTCATAGGGGTTGGCCACCACAGCCATGAGAGGGTTAAGGGCGTTAAAGGCGTTCATGTTGAAGAGCTGTGCTGGGGGCTATGACCCACAATATTGCAGGTCCTTTCCAGGCTGTCGCTCAGCCACTGGTTTATGGGTTCAGCCCGGTAAGGTTCATCTGGCAGGCTTACTCCTTCCTCTCCCAGAGATCTATTGACTGATGTTGTGTGTAGGACCTGGGCTAGGTGGACATTTGGCAGGCCTTGGTACGGCAGATTTTCAACCTTCTCTGTTGACTTCCTTCCACCAGGTCCTCCTTCACTGCATCAGTAATGAATCTTTCCATCCACCCCTCCTCATCCTTCAGTTTCTCCAACATTTTGGATTTCCTGCTTTGTGCTGAACACCACAGCCCACCTTCCCAACCATGAGACTCCTTCCTCCAGGCTCTCCTTGGCCTTGCTTGTGACGCCACAAAAAACCACTTCCCACTGCTTTTTCCTTCCTTGCCTTAGAGGCAATCAAGTTGTACCTTCCCTTCTCCACCTAAAAGCACCCTGCCCCAGGAGACAGAGCTGTGAGGCTTTGACCATCTCTTCGTGGAGCGCGTCTTTTCCAGACCTCAACGGCACCCTGGGGAAAGACAGGAGGTCACAGTGGTTAGGAGCAAACAGAGAAAATCCCAGAGCGGGAACTTTGGTAAAACAGCAAAGCAAACAGGCAAATTCTGAATATTCGGGATTTTTATGAAAGAGGTGTCCAGACACTCCTCCAAAATAAAACCAGACTATCTTTTCTGGTGCATGGGTGTAAAAACATTCCCCAGACAGATCCCTCTCGCTATTTTCTAGCCATACTCACTGGGAAGGCCAACCTGCAGACGCGCTGCCTTGTGCGCCCTGCGGACGTGTCCATCAGCCAGATTTATCTAGGGGAGAAGTGGTTACTTCTGAAGAGAAATACAGAACAGAAAGATCCAGACGAGGGAATCACTTGTTTCGAACCACCATGCTGCTTCCACATACCTCGGTCCCCTGAATCCACACCTCCCCCGGGGGCTGCAGTGCCTGGCTGAGGGGGACCCACTCTGCCTTCACTGTGCAAAAAAATGGGGAAATGTTGATTTTGGTCGGAACTTTACTGGGAGCCTCAAGAAGTTTCGGGTCCCAAGGGTGGATTTGCATGGCATTTTCCAAAGCTGCAAGGCTAGGCATGGAATGGGGCTGTTGGGTGAGGGAGGAGATCAGGGTTGGACAAGGAGAAAGGCAACCTTGGATTAACCAGTGGAGGTGACTTTTGCTGGTACGGAGAGACCAAGGTGACATTTGGTGGCCTCTGGACAACACCACTGCAGTGTGGCATGGATGGAGACCTAGCTGTGGTGCACCAAGGCATCTGATCTCAAGAAAATGTGTGTTTCCTTTATGGCCTCGGTGAGCAAACAGATCATTACTCAATTACAACCCCAGTTTCTGATGTGGAGCTCAGTACCAAGCTAAGAGGTAGGTGTAATCCCCAATCACACCCAGATCCAAGCGCCACGTTCAGACCAGCTGGAGGCTGCCTGGTGACTGCTGTTTGAGGGACATCAGTGACCTCACCCTCCAGGTGTGTTCCACACACCTCTCCCTGCCCAGACACAATGGCCCTGCACACATCTGCATGGCACAGCTGCCTCCCACGGCACTCGGCTTGCGGGTGAGGGCACACAGGAGAAGTCACATCCACGCAACTTGCAATGGAGACTGTCGCTGCCAACTGCTCAGCCTCAAGTTACAAGATACGGGCTACGGGGGGGTTTTAAAGGCAGCTGAGCTGACGGTTTGGCCCAGCAGCAGCTCCCACACCAATGCACCTCCCTCCAGTGACTTTTTTTCTTGGCTCGTCGCAGCGGAGGTGCAGGAGATGAATTGGGACAAAACTCCCTTTGAAGCCCATCAGAAGAAGAACCAGGAAGCATAGCACGCTTGAGATCAATATTATGGAAATCCACAGCCTACTTGCTCTAAGTTCAAAGTTATGTTATCATTTGTGGTTCCCTGTAAAACATCCAGCCCAAGTAAGGAAGATTTACATAAGCAACGAGAACTATAGTCTCAGCAAGAGCCGGAGCAACTCTTCTGAACATCCAGCTACTCTAGCACATTGAGGGGGAAAAGGAAGGAAAAGGAATGTTTCTCCAGCTTGGAGTATTCTTTTAATTGCCACATTACAAAGATTTCTTTGTGCAACAGCCTGAAACACCCTTTTGCTTCTTCCTATTTTCATGAGCGTTCTAGGGCTGAGTCCAAGCTCTTCCATGTTACTCTTCTGAGGAGCAGCAGAGACCTGGATTACCTGGTTTCTGGGTGGGTTGTGACTCACACAAAAATCTTTCTGACTGTCTTTTATGGTTCCCGCCACATCAGTGCGTCCGGGTATTTGCGTTATTGCAAGCAAATCGCATGCACCAAAAATAAGCTCAGAGCAGGACACGACATCTAGGTGCATGCAAACTCAGGGGAGAGGGAGGGGATTTCAGCCTGGACCTCAGTTTCACAGGCTTGGTCTCATAATAAACCCAAACAAAACAAAACAAAGCAAGTACCACCGTGTTTCTACTCGTCCCTGTGCATTTTTGCAGCTGTGGCTTGGGTGGAGCCTGCTTTGGTGACCTTGTATCTGGTGTTACAGCAAAGATTCACAGGAGGAAGAGGTCATCTGTCAAAAGCAGATTCAGAAAAACAAGTGGCTGTCATGCTTGCTGGAGTTCGGGATCTCCTTTCCTCTGTGTGAGACATTTCTGCAGCCAAGTCTTGCTTGAGGAAATTGGCAGCTTGTCTGCCTCCCCAGCCTCAGATCCTGCGACTTCAGCCTCCTCTCCCTTCTTCCCAGCCAGCCCTGACAGAGCTGAGATGCCCAGAGCAGATGAGATGCCTTCAGACAGTCCCTCCCTCCCATTGCCTGCACAGGTCTGACTGTAAGAAGTGTGGTTTGATGCATGAACCACGTCCCAGCAGCCACGTAGGGTGACCATCCAAAACAAGCATGAGTTGGAAGTGGCACATAACATCAGTTTGAGCACAGAGCAGTCTCACCTCACACAGTGGTGTACATCCTTTGAGCCCCTCCAAAGACAACTCTAGGTGGGTTGTCCTGCCAGGCTTCCTTCACAAGGCATCGCTGAGGTGTCCTTGGTGTTAAGACCAGAAAAGGGGGTACAAACCCTTTGGAGAGGGAAGTGCAAGCCCCCATGCAGCTCTCCTGCCTTCCTGAGGGCAGGGAGGAGATGTCCTGCTGCTGGTGACCATGCGAAGGAGGGTGCTTCCCATATTACAACACGCTCGCGGGAAGAGCCCAGAGATGCTCGTCGTGGACAGGCTGCTGTGCTGAAATGGGGCATTGAGCAATCAAACCAGTTGGAAACCCTGGTGTCTAGAAATAAAAAGTGACTGTTTGTTTTCTAACGCCTATAGGGGCCGGTGGGGGCCCACAGCAAGCGGCAGCAGGTTGGAGGAAGCAGCTGTAGCTGGTTTATGTTGTATTCCTGAGCAGTTCAACTGTGAGCTGGGACCTGCAATTGACTTGTGGTTGTCTCTCTATGCAGAGCACTTGGCCTCCAGAGCTGGATGGAGATGGCTGAAGGGCTTTTCGTGTTTCTCCAGGTTGAGATGGGCTAAATATTAGGAGCTTTAACTGGACTGGAGGTCTGGATCCAAACCTTACCTTCCTTCTCCCCATCCCAGTGAGCCTGTTCTCCATGCAGGAGATTTGTCACCGAGTAACTCCTTACATTGTATTTTAAGCATGTAGTAGGGATGGGTAGAAGCTGATTGTCATCATAGACACTGAATTCTGTTCCTGATGCCACATGCAGTTGTCCTTTTTTGCATTTGTTGAAGGGCAGATCATGGAAAACTACTGAAGCACATTAAGGAACAAGACTTACAACGGTTCAGGATATAACCAGGCTTATTTTCTCCCAAGGAAAATGCTTCCCAGTGGCACAACTGCCTTCCAGCCACGACAAATCTCAGGAGTAAGCTTGGCTTTGAACCCAAATAACATCCCAAGTCAGTGAGCAAAACATCAGGCAGGGGCTGCAACGTTTATCAAGCCCTTTGCAGCTCCTAGAAATCAAGTGTTTCAGTGTACACCATGGCGTAGATGTCTTTATGTTGGAAGACCTTAGAGAAGGAATAAAAAATTCCTCCGTGTTGTCTGTACTGGCCAATATTGGGAAAACACACTGCTGCTTCCCAAACACTTTTGAATAGAACCGTGCAAGGAAAGCTCAGTCTCACTCCATGGAAACCAAGTTCCTCTCTCCGTCCCATGTGAAACCTTCACTCTGCCCTTCTGCTCCTGAAGGCAAGAGTTTAGCATGGGCATCTCTCAGAAAGTACTTTCCCATTTCCACAGGGATTGCAGCCCTCTCCAGAGGAGCAGCAGGACCCAGTACCTGGGTTGGCCTTCCCAGGGAAGCAAGGAAGTATTTCCACATCAGGTTGGAGTTTGATGGCATTACTGCTCCAACTCAAATGCATGCTCAAGGTGTAGGAAACCACATTTGGACAAGCAGCGAGAATTTTGGGGAGGACAGCCTTTGAGCTTCTCATTCATGGTACCCACAATCCTGCTACACCGGTGAGGATCATTCATTGGAGTGGATGCAGCCTGTGTCACGAATGTTATATGCAGTGGGCACTGCATCCCCACGATTTGGGGACGGGACCCTCAGCTGAAGACATGGACCACTGTTTGGAATTGCCAACACATGAGCCATTGACTAAGAAGAGCCGACACCAGGCGCCAAGGTTTCACTTCAGTGAGGCCATAGAGAAGAACCCAAGTGAACAGAAACCAACGAAAGTATTTGACTCCCCGGTCACCCAAAACCACTAAGATTTGGTGCAGCTGCACCGAGCAGCTCACTGGAGCTGCCAAGGACCAGGTGAGGTACAGTGACGGGTGTCCCAGGATGCAGGCACTGCCTTGGGATCAGGGCGGTCCAGGACACCACCAGCACCAGCTCCCCAGCAAGAGTGGTGGGGATGGCAGCGCCCTGCCTGCCTAGCCAAAAGGTTTGGGGGAAAAATATGAGATGTGCAGAAATTCCCCCTGGATTTTACAAAGGCATTGCGAGTCCAGGCCAGAGGATCCCTCCGTGCAATCTGGCACAGTTACCTCAAAACCTGCTCCCGTCTGCCAGAGCATCTGGTCTTTTGTCTGTGAGTGAGCAACAGCCTCGGAAGCTTCTCTGGTGTTGGATTTTGGGGGTGGGACGGAGCTGGGGAAGTTCAGTTTGGCACAAACCCAACTGTGAGTCCTACCTGAGCCCTGAGCAAAAAGGTGACCCCTGCCCGCAGTCACACATCCCACTGCCTTATCCTTCTTGCATCACACCTCTGCCATAAGACCATGTCCCATGGTTGCCTTCCCAGTCCCTCCACAGCCATCAGTTGTCCTGAAAACCAACTAGCATGACAAGAGCTGTGCTGCATGGTCCCAAACCAAGCTCTGGGCTTTGAGGCACAGTTGTAACACTAAAAATAAACAGCGCAGCCGGGTCCAACAAAAGGTACCTCAGCTCTCCACCACTCTTCCGCGGTCTTGGGGTGGAAATTGAAAGAGCCCTGAATATGTAGCAGGTGGCTCCAGGCAAGCACAAGATGGTGGTTTCTGAGGAAGGACTTGTACCAGGACATCTGGGGAAACCGCAAGTGGTGTTTATGGTGTCCCAACCTACAGCCCATCATATGCTTCACAAGTGGGCACGTGTTGTTCCAGCACAGATCGCAGTGTGTGCCTTGCTCCCACCTCCCCTCCACCAGCTCCCCCTGCCAAGCACCTCACCCACAGGGAGGTGAGTCTGCCTCAAGCTCTGAGGGAGCACCAAGGGCTGGAACAGGATTAAATCCTCAGGGAGACACTGTGATGGTCCTCAGAAGGAGCAGGGAAAGGCTGGAGGTGAACATTGATGGTGCACCTGCACGGTGCAATCCCTACCTCCATGACCAATCATCCTGTAGAACCTTACAGGAGTTGGGGACTTCATTGCACTTAGCATCCTGGTGCATCCTCAAAAATCTTGGTCTGCAGCCATCTCCACTTACACAAGCACCAAAGCCATGTGCCATAATGCCTGCAACAGATGTGCACAAGGGCACAGACAGGACTACAGCATCCCACCGACATGGTTGGGGCATGGAGAACAACTTATCCATAGAGTGGGGTGCTCATAGCATAAATAGATTGGGATGCAGGACCTCCCTTAATCCTACTGTACAACCATAAAGTTTCAGCTGGGTCTCCATCTCAGAGCACTTTTTGGGTGCCATAAGTTGTGTGCTGTCCATTGTACACCTAGTGCTCTTTGGGACAGAGACTGTAACTGCTTACCTTGGAGGGATGCAGAGGGGTCAGCTTCAAGTCTCACAAGAGCTGGCTGAAGACTTAATTGTTTTAAGGAGGCTTCGTTGGAAACGCTGAGTTGTTCACCCCAAAACAGCTAGCAGTCCTGCCAACAGAACAACCTCCTGGCAGAAGTGAGCTGCAGTCAACTCAACCCAGGCCAGGGTCCTCACATCTTAACTGTGACTAATGAAGGTCTTTATCATCAATAGAAGAGGCAGATGAG
Organism: Limosa lapponica baueri; assembly: GCA_002844005.1. NCBI lineage: Eukaryota > Metazoa > Chordata > Aves > Charadriiformes > Scolopacidae > Limosa > Limosa lapponica. The sequence continues at coordinate 25,765 of KZ508000.1, read as the reverse complement.
CAAAAAGGGGCCAATCTGCTTTGGTACTCAAGCAGGGAGGGCAGGTTTGCATCCACCTCCTTAGCATCTCCCAAGGGTACTCAGCCTCCAGCTGCCTGGACCTCCAGGCATCCGCTTCAAAAGGCGCCTACATCCCTGGTACCTTGGCACCAGGATCACTCTCTGAAGGCTGGCGCTTCCCTACCTGCACCTTTTGGCAGGCCTGAGCCAGAGCCTGCTCTGGGGAAGGAGCTGGAGTTCATGTTTGTCCTTCACAGTGGGCAAGGTGACAGATCAAACATGGTCCTTGCAGCCTTCCAGAGCCTCTTGAGCTTTTGCCCCTCCAACTCAGGCTTGAGATGAAGGCAGGTGAGGGTGCAGATGCTCAGCCTCCCCTGCTGCAACATTGACCTCATTGACCAAGGCAGATATTCCCTTTTTGCTCTTGGTTCTCCCCAAAAGACCCTCCACCCCCACTAAACTGGAGCCCATGAGACAGGTGGATGGAGAAGACCATGGGGAAAGGCTCCACCAGGCAATGAAGGCGGAAGGGACTACAGTACAGAAGGACCATAAATAACTGCCTCCCACCCCTTCCCCACCTCCCACAACTTTGGAGCATCACAGCCCAGGCCAGTGCTGTGGCAGATGAGCAGTGACCTATCCTCATGCTCCATGGAATGAAGGCCCTACACACGTTACCCTTTTCCTCCCTCCATCATACTATGGCATTTTGGCTCATTTCTCCCCAGTCCCAGAGATGAAGCCAGGCAGTTAGGAAGCAGGAGAGAGGTGACAGCAGAGGCTTAACACAGACCCCACCACAGGGAAGACCAGGACAGGAGCCAGTCAGAGATTCCAGACCCCACTCACTACAACCGAAAACCACAATACAAGAGAGATACAAAATATAGCACTTTAATTGCAGGAAGATAAAAAAAATTACAAAAAAATTTAATAAACCTCAGGCATAAAATAAATAGGCATCTTAGTAGCACACACACACGTGCAGTCCTGGTTTGGGTCAGCTGCAAGGCACAGGTCCCACGGCCAAGCAGCTCCCCACTGCTGGGTGTGCACACAAAGCGTGTTAGTGAGGATTTACACATGGATGCCACTGCCTGGTCACGCTTGGGAGAGACCGACACGTGTTTGTGAGGGTGAAGCCAACCTATTCACACTATGCTGCAATCTTTAAAATTAAAGATATTGCATATTTATATAAACTCTGTCTCTAGTTAGGAAAAATTAAGATTCCTAAGTTTTTGTATATTCAACATTTACACATAATCTCTGCATTGGTTTCCAAGTTTCAAAATACTTTGGTAGACAGGCATATAAAACTTATAGCAAAAAAATAAAGAGGAATTTGAGAAGGTTCTCCTTGGAAGGTATATCCTATCTTCCCTCAGCAGGACCCTTTTGGGAGGAAAAAAAAAACCTGATTTCTGGAAAGAATTTCCTACATTGAAATCATTTTAAGGCTTTTCCAAGAGTCACTTCCTACCAAATCGCTATTCTCAGCAAGGTTGGAGCTGCAGACCACTGGGGCAGGTCACTGTAGCTGTTGATTTTTGGTTCTGCTTGACTCGCCATTAGCAAAGGCAACAAGAAAGCCCTGCCAGCCCCGACCTGCCCACACAGCTCAGATGCTCCCTCCTCCCCCTGCCTTTAGCTATAGCCAACAGCAGTACATGGACTACCCCGCTTGGTACAGAAGTCATTTTTACCACTGAAGTGTCTGCAGGACAGACACTGAGCATCCAACCTGCTTTCTCATGTCTATTTTTACTGCTGTATTTATACAGACTCTGGACTGGAAACAGCAAAGAAAAAAAAAAAACCAACTTTCCAAATGGGAGATTTAGGCACTAATGGGACCAAACTGGGTCCATCACACTATGTCTGGGGAGAAGGAGGCTCAGACTGCAATCTGTTGGTTTTCTCTGAAGAGCGGCCGCTGGTGCGTTGCGCAGATGTCCTGGAAGATCCTGTACACCTGGTCATGCTGTGTCTCATCAGCTACAGGGAGCATGGGGCTGCTGCTGCAGGTCTTCCCAGTCTCCTCCACCACCTGCCTGACACACAGCTGCTCCACCTAGGCAAAAAGAAAAGTCATGAAGACACCGAATGAAGCAAAACCTCTTCAGGTATCTCCCACTGCTGCCATCCACCTCCACCAGCCCAGGCAGGAGGGTATGGGGTGGGAGAGAAACACCAGAGCAGTTGTGCCCAACAGACCTGGGTGGCCAGGTCCAGCCAGGCCAACAGGTGCAAGTCCACAAGCCACCTTGGCACAAGCACCTCTAGGACAGAAGGGGCAGTCACAAGAGCTCCTCTCCCAGCAGAGCTATAGGGAGGTGAGGACAGGCTGCAGAATGTCTCAGCACATGCAGAGTGACCCTCTGGTGAAGACACCCAAGGCAAGAAGAGGTGACCAGGTCAGAAAGTTGTGCAGGGAGGTACAGGATCAGCCTCTGCACTTGTAAAATCCCCTCCAGGACCTCACAGACTTGGTGGGTCTCTGCTTGCTCAAGGGTGGATGCAACACCCTTCCTGTACCCTCCATGCCATGTCCCTATTGTTGCAGCATTGTGGGCCCAAGGGGGTCTCACACTGCATGCAGGCTCCAGAAACACCCTATGTGTTGCCCCAAAGCTTTGGGCTCCCAGATTTGCTTCGGCTTCTCCAGGGAGATGTTTCTGGCCAGAGACATGAGGATTGACACTCTCATCCCATTCTCTCCTTCACCCTCCCAAGGGTTTCCCAGCCCTGCTGCTGGCCACCATGGTTGTTCATCACAGCTGTTGGCTGCTTGGCTCGAGGCCATCCCTTAACACAACCATTCCAGGTATTTATTCCCCTCTTTCCCACAGGAGAGGTCCCAGTGCCAAGAGGGAGGAACAGGAGGAAGAGAACAAATTTCCTAGTGGTTTAGAAAAGCTTTTGCCATTTAAGAGCTTTGTTTGCAAACATGATCTACCCAGATAATGGAGTGTCTGACAAAGAGCCCAAACTCCTCTCAGGAGGCTGTGGATAAGCCAATGCCACACCTGCCACCTGACCAGAAGTTGAAGCTAGAGCTCTACTTGGCAGGGGAAAAGGGCAAAATGGTCCAGACAAGGGGGAAAATTCAGCAGCAGAGCTCCAAAGTGCAGCCTTCCATACCTGGACAAGGATGAGCTTACACCGCAGTGGCACAGGATCTGGGAACTCCTCTCCAAAGCACAGCGTGACTCTGCTGTCTGGGAAGCGGCCCTGGTTGTTGTAATACTGCTGTAACTCTGTAAGGAGAGGGACACAGTTGGAGGCTGCCTGCCACAAGCTGCCAGCCTTTGCTACGCAGCCATGGAAGAAAGCTGTGGGCTCAAGAAGAGCCAGCTTTGCTGTGCTAAGCCTCCAACCAGGAGGAGTTTGCTAGTGACACAAGACACCAGGTTACTCCTTCCTAGATCTGGTAGCATCAGCTACTCATCCAGAGCACTTGGGTAACCCATCTGTGATGGGAAGTGATGACTCCCAAGTGCCCCAACGCTAAGGGCTCCATCCTTTCAACCCCACCAAGTGGATAAAAAGGAAGCAGGAAATGCTCATACAAACCTCTGAAGAACAAGCTGGTGTCAAATATCTTCACCACCTCATCCCGGTCCAGTTTGTTGGGCCTGTCCTTGTAGACCATGGTGTTCCCGCTCCAGAAAACCCTGCCCTGGCACAGCCTCTTGATGAAGATGCCCTGCCTGTTACTGTGCAGCAGGACGCCCCTCTCCAGGTGCCCAAAGAGCTTCCTGGTGATCTGCTTCTGGCGGTCATTCTGGATGGCGTCAGCCGAGGGGAAACGCACATGCTCCAGGGCATCTGGAGCATACAGCTTCTCGCCATGGCCAGAGGGCTGGCTGAGCGAGATCCGGCAGCCCTCGGTGCATGAAGTGGTGATGTGGCCCACCAGCCTCCCGCTGTAGAAGAAGTTGATCACCATCTGGGAGTAACCTGGGAGGGGACAGACACATACAGCACCCATCAGGAGAAGACAAACCCTGCCTGCTCTTCACTGCAATGCCCAAGCTCCATGAGAGCAGCAAAATTCTGAGAGGGAGGAGACCTACTTGCTAGAGGACACGTTCAGCACTCTGCCTGGTAACGGCACTGACCAGCAAGAACTCCCAGCACTGAGCCCCTTCCCTCCTGCCCGCTTCCCTTGCTGCGGGCAGATCTCCCCATGCTAAAGGTACAGTTGACCCCAACACCCCAGGGCCAGCCCCATGCCAGGGCCATGTCCCTGCTCAGCATGGAAACTCTGTGGATACTCAGGAGGGCACAGAACCTCCCAAGCCAAGAGCAAAGCCTCCCCCAGGGCAGGGAGCAGAGTCAGAGACACCTTCTGCCACCCCACACATAAGGTGAAGCCCCAGATGGACATTTGATAGCCACAGTCCACAACCAAGCAAGGGAGCTGCCTTACCCAAATGATGCTGCTCATAGCCAGTGTATCCATTCATCAGGGGCAACGCTGTGGGCAGAGAGAAAGCCAAGTTGTTCTGTGTGCCCAGCTCCTAAATCCCGACCTCCTCCTCTTCCCTCCACCAGCCCCCCAGTTTTCTCTCCCAGGCACATCAGGCTTCCCTGCTCCCACATAGGAGATCCCAGGTGGATTTAACTTTGTGCAATACACACTTTTGGGTGCCTGCTGCAACCAGCATTCATAATTAGTACTTTAAGCATTCTTGATAAGGAAGATAATACAACTGTTGTCCATCACTGTAAACTAAGGTTTTTCTGCCCTAGACGAAAAGCTGAGTCCTGTTAAACACTGCACAGGCTCTCAGCTACTTACCAGGGCTGGGCTGCTGCACCCACCAGTCGGGTATCAGGGTGTTTCTGCAGGTCTCCTGGGGGGGTGAGGGGCTTCTCTTGATGATCCCCAGGTATTCATCTACGCAGGGGGGCTGTCAGAGACCAGACACCGATGTCAGAGCAGGTTTGATGCCTTGGGCAGCTGCTGCCCTGCACAGAGACACTTGCAGTGCTCGGGGAGGGTCCAAATGGCAATGCCAACAGGATGCCAGTGAATTTCTTTTGGTCACAAAGAGCAAGTTTGGCATTCCCCAGCCCATACACTCAGATAACACCCTCAAGAGCTACTGAGCAGAAGCAGCCCAAGGTGACACAGCCAAGAAGTGGAACAGAGCTCTAGAACAGGCTCTGTCCCTTGGTAAAGGTCTCACCAGGTGCAAATCAGAAGCAGGAGCCATTCATCAGCAACCACATCCCAGTGCAAAAAACACAGGGTTTCTCACCAGGCCAATTCCCAAAGCCGCACAGACCAAATTTTAGGAAGGCAACACTTTATTGGACAACTACCCACCATCTGTCCACCTCCAGCCAAGGTGACCTGCAGCCACTGTGAGGGCTTACCTCTTTGATGAGGTCATCGATTGCAGAGGAACTGCAGTCCATCTCCGTGACGTCATTCAGGCTGTTCCCGTTGGCAATGCCCGCTTTGCCTGGAAGGAGAGGCCAGGATGTAGTGAGAACACCCACCCCACTGCCATGGTTCATCTTGCCACTGGGTTCAAGAAACCCTTCACCCCGTGAAAGTTATGAAACTGAGAACCACAGCCATGTAACAGCACCTCGGGGGAGCTCGCAGCCCCCTCCAGCAGCCCCCAGAGCTGCTTTGCGGGACCAAAATCCAGTTCACAACCCATTATGCCAATGCACAGTGACCAGCAACAAATCCAGTTCACAACCCATTATCCCAATGCACAGTGACCAGCAACAAGGCAAATCAAAAAATCTGGCTGGTAGGACAGAGAGCTAGAGCGGTGGGTTGAGGTTTTTTTTTTCTGAGCACCCCAGAGACCAGGGCTGCTGCTTCTCCTTTTTCCACCAGCCGCCCCGAGCGCAGCCGTGCTGCCGGTGGGAACCTGCAGTGTCATTTGCATAGCAGCAGCATACCCCCCCCCCGTGAACATGACTGGAGGAGACCAAGATGCTAAAGACATATTTCCTGACAGCAAGGTTATTTTTTATTTTTTTTGCAAGTTTTTTTGCTTTAAAAAAAAAAGGGAAAAAAGCACACACACACCTAACCACAAATGGAGATATACTTAGTGCAATTGCATCACACCGGACATCGCAGCAGCAACTGCTCTCTGCGAAAGTACTGCTACTCTAATCACTGCTGGCAAGAGAGAAGGGATTTATTGCAGCTCTTTGCCATCCACCTAGCGCAGGTGTTGGGAGGACAAAGGGTTGGAGCTCAAGTACCAACCCCAAGAGGAGAAGGACTTTGGATTTGCCCCTGCAACATCCTTATGGGATGGAAGCTTGCATGATGCTGCAGTTATCCCCTATTTCCTAAGCAGCTGTTTGGAGGGAGAGAAAAATAAGTCTGTTCTTCTTCCTCCTCCCCACTCTGTCACCACAGTGACATGGGGGACATCTTCTGCAAAGCATCACAGCACAAGCACTGCATCTGGCCAGGAAGCACCGCTCAGATGTAGGTCAGTGGCACAAGCCTGTGGTTACACACAGGACCGACCTGCGCTGGGGCTCAGTCCCTTATCGGGGCACTCACATTTCTGTTCCTCCTCCGGCACGATCCTGTAGACCTTGTAGGGCTCGGAGATGTCCAGCTGGGACCTGTCTGTTACCTCCTCGAAGTCAGGGCTCTTGTTCAAAGCACAACGCAGCCGCGTCTTCCATGTGGCCGGCTCCGCTTTGTCACCTTCTTTGAACTTGCCCTTGAAAACAGCCCAGGCCTAAAACAAATCAACAAAAGAAAAAACCAAATCCTCCACATGAGCTCTGCAAAACCCCTCAACCCCTGGGGCAAAGGAGCTGGGGCTGCAGAGAGCCTTTTGCTCTCCCTGCCCCTCGCACCCTGTCAACCATCCCATGCATATTCGTCATTTCACTCCTTGACTGCAGGCACATGTGGAGCCACCACACATGGGGACGGGTATCTGGGTGCAGAGCAGTACCTCCTGCCCCAGCAAGGGCTGCAACACCCAGGTTTTTAAAAAAGCAGAGGTAAAAGTCAAAATATATAGGTTCATCTCTGCACCCAACAGGTCGGGAACTGCCAGAGATTTGCGGAATCGCGACTGAAGCAGTGATGTGCCTAGTGACCTGGTAACACCTCAATTAAAATAAAAATAAACCTCCTTTTCCAACTCCTGACCAATAAGTTAAAGATGGTTTCTTCTAAAAATCAGAATACTTTCTGTGCTTTTGGTGGGAGAATACATTTTACCACTGAACAGTGATTCCAGAACATGTTTTTTTTTAGATATACATATTTATTTTGTGTATAATTATACATTTTCAGATAGCGGAACTCAACGCCATCCTCGTAACTCAGTGCTCCCAAACCAGATACTAACCGGTTGTCACTCCGCCGAAAGTGAACTCGCTCACCAGTACAGATATTTGGAAGCAGGGGCAGAGGGAAGGGAATTCCTGGGGAAGAGCCTGACCTTTTTGGTTTGGCATGGAATTTTCCAGTTTTTCCCCCAAAACTGGAATTCCCCCCCCCCCTTCAATGAAATCCAAAACTTCCTTCCCTCCTGAAATTTTTTTTTTTTGGTAAATCCAGCCTTTTATCAAGAATAGCCTGATAAGTTTAGAGCAGACAGAAGGAGCAGGATGTGCTCCTTTTTCATGTCAGACCAGGATTCAAATACGCTGAAAATAAACCTAAAACTGGGACCAGCATTTGGCAAAGAGGAATAAATACTCCCCAAAAGACCCTGGAAGGCCAATTGTGGTGTGAAGCATCTCCTGCAGGGGTCAGAGATGCAAAACTCACAGACAGTGTGGACTTCTCGTGCTATTGAGACTGTCAGCAAGATTAAAACCAGCATCGCTGAGCCCAGGAACCACTGAGAAAAAGGCATTAGCCATCTGTCCCTACCTTGAAAATAGAAGCATCCACCTCCTGGTTGTAGTCCTGCTTCCCAGCGTGTTTCCATGGGATGCGGAACATGGTTTTCTCCTCATTTTCCCAGATGAGCCCAGGGTACAGCTCGCTGTCGATCTGCTCGATGAGCCACTGCCGGAGCCGTCGCCCACCATTGCGGTCACACATCCTGGATGGAGCGAGAGATCCAAGCCCCATTAGCTTCCCCGGCACCGTCCCACCATGACTGGGTTACAAGGGATCATGTCATGCTCTGGTTTGCCACATACACAGCTGGTAGTGGCACTGCCTGCAGAGACCAGCAGCTTTCAGCAGGTACCACATGCCAACATCTGTACATTAAAATCCTCCCCTGCTTCTTTTATAATAAAAAAAAAATCAAGGCAGTTTTCTAAGAGCTACTATAAATTCTTCATCCAGTTCTATCAAAGTTTCAAAGCTCTGCTCACCAGAACAGGCTGACTTGGTGCTCTGCTCACCCCTTTTGCTGTGAGAGAGGACACATAGGAAGCAGAGGAGAGGGATTAAAGTGCCCGGTTGTGCTGTCACCTGAGCAAGTGACACTGGACTGGTCATCCCAGGGCAGATATCTGTTAACATCTGGGGGAGATGGAAGCCAAGTGCTGTCTCCAGCTGACCCCAGGGGTCTGCTCTGGAGGGGACAGCAGCCCCTCTCACTAGGCACTGCCTATATGGGGAGAAGGCACGGGTCCAGGCAGCACCTGGAGCCACCACAGGGTTGGAGACCACACAACCAGTCCTCTTGACCAGAGGACCAATGCTGGGATAGAGCAGGGTGAAGTCACTCCACTCTTGCTGGGAACCTTGGGTTATTTTTAACCAAAACCACTGGGTGACTTCATGGAGGACCCAGGAGACAGCTTCTCCCACCCAGCTGGAAGCAAAGCACTACACTCAACTCTCCTGGCATCTTCTGTCACCTCCATGGCAAGACCCACAGGGACTTCAGGAGTCAGTGGCCTGGCAGAAGCAACCAGCAGCCCCAGGATCAGCTCTCCAGGCCTTTTGGACTCACAGCCCTCCTCCAAGTTCTACCAGACCACCTCTCCACTCATTCTTTTTTTTTTTTAATTTGCTGCCCCACCGGATGGTTTTGGTGAGAAAAGATAAGGATGTTCCCAGCACAGCCCAAGACCTGATGGCCCCTGCTTCACCACAGGCTCACACCAGCTCAGTGCCACCAACTTCTGTCCCTTCTCCATTGCTCTATTGCTGCACAGCAGGACACACAGACCTCCCCGGCCACCCAAAGCACAGCCCCTGCTTTTAGGGATGGCCACAGAGAAGATCACCAGCCAAAACAACACTGAGGACATAGCTCTGGATCCCAGCTGTCCCTCCAGGGCAGGA
>KZ507999.1:34070-44195 GCA_002844005.1 Limosa lapponica baueri | reverse complement strand
CTCCCTGCAGGAGTTAAGCCTCCCTCTTGGAAATCAAAGAGCTGGCAGGAGATGTGCTCCTCAAGCCTGGATGAACCCTTGGCTTGCCCCATGCTGCTACAGCTCAAGGCTGTATCTGAGCTCCGGTGTGGGACGCAGGGAGAGGGACAGACACGCCATGTTCGCTTATCCATCACCTACCACCTCTTGTTGCAGGGATGAGTGGTGGAGAGCAGCTTGTGCTTCCTCTGGAAGAGGTCTCCAGGCTCTCAACCGCTCCCTTTTCCTCCCCAAATCTGCTGGAGCTCCCCCAACACTCACCCCACCAACACTTCCTCCAGCTCTCTGATCTAGACAGCAGATGGGACATGGCTCACAGCGAGCTTTTAGTAAGAGCTACTGGACTACAGTTCCCTCCATTGCTCGTTGTTCTGGGGCTAAAGGGTCCCAGCAGCACACAGAACATGTCCTCTGTCATGTCCCCCTCCAGCCCTTTTGCAGAAATACCTAGGGACAGCAATGTACAGCTGCAGATGCACCACCAGCTCTCTACAAGAGACCTACTCCCCCCTGGATCCACCACTCAGGCTGCTCTAACACCGGCAGGGTTTGAAGGAAGTTGCTCCTTCTGCCACGGGGACTCCCGGGTGGACCAGGACCACCTTGCCAAGGAACGTGTTCCTTCTCTCATGCTGTGACCAGTTCCACAGGGTCCCACCGTGCCCAGGACTGAAGCGTGATGGACCACACTGCTTCTTCATGGAAAGAACTTCCCCATACCATGTTGCACACCATGCAGCTTCATGGCACTTACCCACTGCTATAAGGCCTGGCTACCATGATGGTAGCCAACCAAACTCGATCAACCCCATGATGGCAGAAGAAACTCTGAAACTTGCACCTAAGCAACACGTGAGCAGTAAGAAAGACAGGTACACAGCAGTATCACAGCAATCCACCAAGAAGGAGACAGTTCATCATCCCTGATGCCTAAGGAGGTTACACCAGCTCTGCCTGTACCAGTTGCTCAAGGGAGCCTCAAGAACAAAGGTATTTAAAGAATGGTAAAGATGCCTTAATAAGACCATGTGAAAAATAAGGACACAGCTTGAGGACAGGTTGAGATGCCACTGTAAGAAACCAGAAGGAAGAAGGAAGCAGATGGGAAAATCCTGGGTGTACGCAACCACGACGAACGATACTCCCGAAGGGGGCCATTCTCCACACCAGTCACAGCTGCATCTCCTGGTGCCCAAGTCCCACTGGGCAGCACAGCGAGCACCAACAGGATACTGGAAATAGAAACAGACTCCAGCACCGATAACCACACACCTTCCATGTGTCCCAAAGCAACGGCAGACTGGAGGGGAGGGAGAGCAGTCACTGGACAACCTCCCCCCAACAGCTGGATGCCGCGTTCCTGGTGCTTCACTCTGGAGGTCCCTCTCCATTCTGCTGGCCACAAGCAAAGCCTCAATTTCTAACCAGACTCCAAAAGAATGGCAGAAGTGCTACAGCCAGCCCAGCTGTGGGCTGACGGGATCCTGTACGGTGACAAAAAGGGATCATCCCGTGCAGATCTGCCCCGTTAGGCCAGTGCAGCAGAAGCAAGCCCAGGAGGAGCAGTTGGAGTTGCCATGTCCATGCTCGACAAACGCGTTGCTGGCACGGGCCATGGAGCTGACCCTGGTCTCAAAGCAGCTCCCGCAGCGTCAAACACTGCAGACACCACTTCTGGTGGTCACACAGCTGGGAGAACACTGGGGACTGGGGGAAGCAAAGAAACAAGAAGAGAGACCTGGTTGCTCTAAGTTTTTCCAAGGCTCTGAGCGCGCACCTAAGGATGCAGGGGAAACAGCCTGCTGCCCTCCATGCTCACAGAAGACCTTGACTTGGAGCTCACTGAACCCTGTATGTCTTAAATCAGCTTTTGTTAAACACCTTCTAGGACAGGATCATGAAGCAGCAACAGGAATCACCTGGAACAAGAGGAACCAAGAGGAACAAGACTTTGCTTCCTGGTACAGGAGAGATGTTCACAAACTGCACTGTGTCCAGCAGAGGCCAGTAAGATGGTCAGAGGTTGGAGTACAAAGTGTATGAGGCGGATACAGCTCCCAGAAATGCTTATCCCAGCTATTCCAATGCCTCCAACTCCCAAGTCGATCCCTCATCTTACTCCGAAGTTCTCCCATGTTACTGTCTATGTGACTGCTCGTGGGAACAGGATGAACCCTTGTCCATGGGGAGAAAAGCCTGGTGATGGAATTCAGCTCCATGAAGCTCTCTCTGCAGGACTGAAGGACACTTTAACCAAGTCTCTAGGTCTGGAGTTCCCAAAATGCTGTTCTCAAAGGGCACTGGGCTGAAAACCAAAGCCCACAATGTCCAATTCACCATCCTTGAAAGCAGGTTTCCACCAAGTCCCTGTGAAATGTTACCCTTCTGAGAAGCCCTTGCTGCTCTGTCGAGTTTGAGGAAGGCAGGTGGTGTCCAGAGTACACAGCTGGAGGGTACCTCTTGTCACCTCTTTGGTGGTGACACTGGGCTGAGCAGTTGAGCGCTCAGACCGTGTGGTTGTGTAGACACAGCAAGGCTGGAAGAGGTTTAGTTGTTACAGCTGCCGCATTCCAGAGGTCCTGGGCAGGACGCCACAGCTAGAAAGCCTCTCCTGGGGCTGCACAGTGAGAAACGTTGCCTGGGAGCAGTGTCCAGCTGTGGTTTGGAAACCAGGTCCAGCATCAGAGGCTTTAAAAAGGAAGTTTAGCTAAAGTGTTAAAGTTTTAACACTCGCAACACTTTTTTTAACAGAGAGTTAAAGCGTCTCTGCAATCACAGCGAGGTAAGGACTGCGGCCCGGGGTAATATCCATCCCTAGGACTATGAGCAGAGTTGAAAATCAACTTTGGGGCTTTCAGGCACACGAGCCGTTCCCCAGAACTGAAACGCAAGCCCCAGATTTGCAAGTTAAATTCTTCTGCTTAGTGCAGACCTCTGCTTCTGTCTGCCGAGAAGAAAGGTTTCGGTACACAGAGCTCCCCCTGCTTTTTTCAACTACATGAGTTGATCTAATAAAAATATCTCCTCCGTCTCTAAACCTCGTGTTGCCTGTTTTAGGCCCCCACAGCTCTGGCACTGCCACTACACGTTGTACACCTTCACCGAAAGGCAGTGACAGGCGTTCCCAGCCACCTCCAACACCAACTGCACGTTCACTGCCACAGTCATCTTCCGCAGCGCAGGAGACACCTGCCCCCCCGGGCTCTGCCTTGATTTCAGACCTCACCTTTCAGCTGCAAACCAAGCCTGAAAATGCAGAAAATCCTTCAAGCTCTGGGCTTGAAGTCACGCTCTCTGGGCACGGAGGTAACACATCACCTTCCTTTCTTCAGTGGCACACAAGCTCTCCTGCTGCTTGAAGCCCTGGCACAGGCTAACCTCCAATTTAAGGGCAAACTTCAACACAATCTCTTCAACTTTCACTGAGACTTCCAAAAAAAAAAACCACAAAAACAACCACTATTCATGAACAGCAGTAAAATCCATGTTGGGGCTGAGCTCTCCTGGGGTCTGCTCAGAACCACTGACCTACAATTCATTTGGTGCAGAATTACAATACCTCCCGTGCAGCCAGACCAAACCTGAAGTCTCCCCAGGGTACAGCAGAGGACACAAAGCACACAGGGCTGCTGCACAGCCTCGCTGGTTAAAAATATATGGTCAGAGACACTTATCGGCAGATGGTTCGAATGCCAGAAGCTTAGTAGCACTCGAGTCCCTGGGCCTGATACATACTGCAGGAGGACACAGTAATCCATCTTACGTGGAGGTTACTCACCCACAGACCCTTGCTGGTTGCTTTTGGGCCTGAAACTAAAATAATTTTCTTAGTCATCCTTAAAAACACGTTGCTGCGCCCTTCTGACCGGCTCAGACATTACAAAGGTAGTACTGACCCTAATCCACAACCTCACCTCAGCACGACGTGCACCCTACCAGGGTGAGCACACCTCACACTAGTGTTCTCTAGACACTTCCACACCTCAGAAGTGCTCACTGAGATCAGCGTTACGTGGAGGGGTCAGTAAATACTGCTATTAATGAGTCTTAGTGACAGAGCCCTCCTATATGGAGAAAAAAGGGGGATTTGTGATTTAACACAAAAACTGAGCCCAACCGGCAACACCCACGGATGTTCCTTGCGGGCTGACACGACCTGCTTCTATCGAGTCGGAGGTAGATGACTTCCTATCTCTCAGTCCTGTCCCTCTAGCTGCTGTGAGAGCTGGATTTACCTAATTCTCAGGGCTGTGAGAGGCTTTTACACTGCAGCCACCAACACAGGCAATGTCAAGTCTTCCCACTCACAAAGACAAGCGTTTGAGAGCCCTGTGCTCTTCGAGAGACAAGCACCAGGAAGGACCAAGCTCCTCCAATTCCCATCGTTAGTGCATGACCGGACCTACCTCACCAGGTTCCCTGCAGGGCTGCATGATGTGTATGCCTGGGACCGAGCCTGTGGGCAATAAATACATCAATGACTTTGTGGAGGTGGAAGAGACCTTTTTAATAAACAGGATTCAAATAAAATTAAAAAAATCCCTCTGAACTGCCACTGCGAGAAGAGTTCAGATAACTAGCACAGAAGATGATGCTGTATGTGCACGATGGAGGGAGAAGGGAAGGAAAGAACAAGCTGTCACCAACTTGATGAGCTTCCTCAGTAAATCAGCAGAAACCAGCTCAGCAGAACTCTCCAGATAAAATACTGGCGGATCCATTGAGAAACAACTCAAATCAAAATAAAGAGAAATCCCTACATCGGAAGGCGCTACATTAGAATAACCAGCGAAATACTGAGTGCCGCTGGAGCTGCAGCAATGGCAGGGAGACAGGTAGGATCTGCCAGTGGTTCCTGTGGTCAGGAACAGCCACGCAGGGAGGGACCGGCTCCCTCCTGTCCCGAGCAGTGTGTGTGTGTGCTAGAGGGGTGTTGGTGGCAGGGGGGTGGGCTATCGAACGAGGTGGTGGTGTAGTGGCAGCAACGGAGGGTGAAGGGCAGCACTCAACGATGTCAACTCCATCTTGCTCTGGTGGCTAGTGCAAATAGTCGTCTACTCTGGCAAAGGAGCAGGAGCCCAAGCCCACGCGAGCCATGAGCCGCAAACACTCCGAAGCCTGGCCCAGGGCAAGCATCAGCGGGGGCTGCTTTGGCAGGTTCTGAGATTCTGTGGGGGCAAAAAAAGAAATCTGTTTAGAAGAGGCATTCTGGCTGCGTGCTGGCTCACCGACACTTGGGTCCCTCTCAGTCCCACCTGGTCACCAAGCCCAGCAGCCCTGGCAGAAGACACTGGCTCTGGAAGGAAGCTACTCCTTGCTCCTCCACACATCCCACCACCCGTGACACATCCCACATGGGGCCACAGCTCAACGGGACCTTTGAGAAAGTGCTGCTGTGGTGGCCAGAGCAAGGAAAAGTCAGCGGAGCTCCTGCTGCCTCAGTGTCTGCCAGAAAACCCTCAAAGCATGAGAGATCAAAGCGTGGAAGAATAAGGCAAGGCAGGAGAAACTGGCACCAAGTTGGCAAACTCTCCATCTCTCCCACTTGTGCAAGTCCACACAGTAGCCCAAGCCTCAAACTCACTCACTGGTCACTGCTTCTTTTCAACTTCACGTTGCTGTGTATGCAAGAAGGAATCCTCAGCTGAGCTAGACAAGGTGTCGTGACCTGTGTCATGAGGCATGTCCAGACACCATCTTTTTCGTCTCCCTGGTGACAGACCTCATCAACTTTTCCATGTTCCTCAAGCACTGGACAAACAACAGCTAGAACTGAGCCACCCTGCTGGACACCCGCCCATGCTGACTGTCAGGAGAAGGGACTCTCCTTCCCAAACCATGTCATTTCTGTTCCTTTACTCAGACAGAACAGGAGCCCTCACGGCTTTGTCCATCAAGCTGCTCCTTCCACCAGACGATAATCTCTTCTGGCACACTCAGTGTAAGATGTACAGACCCACTAGGAAATCCGACCGGGCACCGGAGGCAAGCCTGGGTTCCTGAGACACAGAAGCCATCCAGAGGACAGTTTGACTGGCTGTGGACGGACTGAGCTAACCCAGACTGGGGAGTGTCCTGTGAAGCTACCTGAGCAATGACACAGCACATGCAGGGTCTGGTGACAGGACCAAGGACCCTGCCTAGAATGAAACAAATCCTTTCTTGCAGACTGCTGGCAGGCCATAACCTCATTATCACTGTACTCGTTTCTCCACCGTGGGATTTTCTGTAGCTGAAGATGCCAAGAGGGTCAGCAAAGACGTGGCAAGTCATTGATTGCAAGCTAAGATTTCCATCAGGGAAAGCTACTGCATTTATTATACCAGGGTGAAGGTAAGAGAGTAAACGACCACAAGCTGTTGGGCCAAGGAACATTCTTGTCTAAGGAAAATGGAAGAACAGGCATAAACATTCAGCTCTGAGGACACAGCAGAGGGCGAGAAACTGCTCACACCTGGATCCAACCATGATCCATCCAGCCGACACAAGGAGCAAAGCTCACCAGAAAAAGGGGAGCTGTCTTGCCAGCTGAAGAAAACCAGACCTCTGCACAGAGGGGGGTCCTCTCAGCACAGTTACGACCAGAAGGGAAAGAGCAACAGGGCCGGACCATTACCAGTCCCGATTCCAACACTGGACTCTGGGCAGCCAGGCTCTCTGAGCTCTAGTGGGCACAGCACATGATGGGAACACGCAGAGGGAACGCCTGAAGGGAAGACAGATCCATTTAACTCTGCATGGCCAACGAGAGATCAAAGGTAACAGGATTAGGCCCCCCCCTCTGCTTTAGAGGCAGCGTCACGGAAACCTGCTGCACTGACAAGCTGCTGTGACAGAGCAACTGCGTTCCCTACCAGAAAGCAGAGTGATGCCAGGACAAAACTCTGCCAATCAACACAGCGTGGGAAAAGACCCCTGCTGAGGCCAGCGAAGTGATTCAGGTGGGTTTGGAGCAAGAAGAGGGGCAGGAA
This sequence comes from Limosa lapponica baueri, assembly GCA_002844005.1. NCBI lineage: Eukaryota > Metazoa > Chordata > Aves > Charadriiformes > Scolopacidae > Limosa > Limosa lapponica. Next base: position 37,185 of record KZ507999.1, on the reverse strand, counting down.
ATGCATCGAAGAGATCTCAGCTCCCTCAGTAAGCAGGGGAGGAAAATCCCTAGCAACATCCTTGGAAGAAGACCCAAGGACAGGAGCCAAGAGAAGATTAGTTCTGGTGGATCTGTTCTCTGCAGGCTTCCCTCCTGCCTGCCTTCCTGCATCACTGTCCTGTCAGTCCCCAGCAACAGGAAGAAAGACAAAAGCTAAACAACAAGTATTTCTGAACTTTTTCTGACACTCACAGGCTTGCCCACCACAGGACAGCCCTCGAGAGCAGGCATGTCCAGTGTTAGCACTCACACAGGAACCAGGCCTTACCCAATATAGCACTATTAAGAGCAGCACACACAGGTTCCCTCTGGATTGGGTCCAGCTGTTGGCCGACGGGGCAGTTCCAAGGGTCTGAGTAAGCTAACAAGCTAAACGCGTCCTGTATGAGAGAAAAGAAAGGCACGGTAAGGTCACGCATGGCTGCAAACACACAGGAAAACCTACAAGTCCATCAGTCGGGGCACCTCCTGCCATCATCAAGGTGACAGGTGCCTACCTCCTGAAAAGAAATGGCCCTTTTCTTCTTGGCAGCAAGGGACCACACTGGGCCATCAAGATAGTGGATTAAAGAGGGTACCCCCTCCACCAGGCAGGGGAACCAACACGAGAATGCAGGTAGAGTGTCACCTGGAGAGAAGAAGAGCGAAGGCAGGCAGGAGCTGTATTTCTTCTCTCTTCTGCCGAGAACTGGCTCTAGGTGCTCCACATTCACTGAGTTCTGACCTCTGGTCCCCATGCAGGCCCCCTCTTCCTCACCAGGTGCAGAAGTGGGGGCCACTCAGAGCTCTACAAGAGAACCCCCAGCCCCAGCTCTGGCCCAGAGAACTGCTGCGATGCAGCACAAGGCTTACCTGAAGCATCTTTTTGTGCACCGTGTTCTTCCCGTACTCTCTGCAAAGCTGCTCGCTCAGCATCTGCAGCTCCCGGCCAAACTGGATCATTCGCTCGGTGGCAGCGTGGTTCCCTCCACAGAGCTGCCTCTGGGGGCAGCTGTCTTCTAGAGGAAAGGCAGCGGAGAAGTAACGATCATCTCCCATTCCCCACCACTGCCCGCTCTGTGTCACGCTACCCAGAAACTCCTTCCCCTTCTGGAGGAGGGAGCTGCTCCCTGCTCTGAGTTTATCCCAGTGGAAGCTTTTTTCTGATCCCTGCACTACAACAGCCAGAAGTGGGTTTTTTCATAGCATCTGTCAGGTACAGGGAAAACTTGAGCTCCGTTTGTTTAATGTCTGAGGACTGCCTACAAATCAAGTATTCTGATAGAATCACGGGAGCTCACAACTCCCGCCGTGTTACCCTTTCATGTGTGTGACACAACATGGAAAGCCCTGGCCTAACAAACCTTGGGCTCAGAAAACTTTCAGAGGTGCCAACACCACCAACTTCCCAGTATTCAGTGGCCACAACACCCATTAGAACTGGAGGAATACCCAGTTTCAGAGGTAGTGTGGCTGATTAACCCTCTCCCTCCTGGCTAAAGCACCCACAAACAAGACAGTTGTAGCCGACCATACTGTGCTGAGGACACTTGGTGGCTGGGCATCAGCCAGCCTTTCCAGCTCCGTTCAGTCCCCCAGCTGGAAGAACCGCCAGGACGGCTCTGAGCTGGAATTCATGACCAGTGCTGAACAAACCTTTGACTCCTACTCCTTCCTCTGCCCCATACCATCCCCAGCACCTCTGCGAGACTATGAAAAGCTATATCTGGTGTTAGTTTCAGGACAGATTCATTTTCCCTGTGAAACAGGCATCTTGAGAACTTCATTCACCGGGGTGGGGAAAGAAACCCAAAGTACATGTTTTTTCCCTGCTATCCAATCCCAATTTTAACTCTTGTACCAGCTCTTTCCCTTTACCCCTCCTGCCTCTGAGGCCCTACCCATGCTGGATTCATCTGTCTGCAGGATCTCTTCATGTTTGTAGGTGCCGTTCATTATCCTGGTGGATGAATTTTCCAGGACTCCGTTGGGGTAATGCTCAGCCTCCATTTCCATCTCGCTGTCACTGAGGTGAAAGGGGGAAAGAAAGGTCAGATGTCTAAATTAGAAAGGGAAGAAATTAAGAGCTCAGACGCCAAATGATGCCCAGCAATGGCCAGTAAACCAGGAAAGGTGCCAGATGGGCTACAGGGAGCCAGATGGTCTAATTCAGTGGAGCAAAAATTGTTACAGGCTTCTGATGACAACTTATGGAACAGGTTTCTGTTCTGAAAGTGTCTGTCATAATTACAGGTGCAGAGGGCTTATCATTTTCCCTTCAGGAAGCAGTCATCTCTGCAACAGCGAAAGCAGCGAGACAGCAGATATCATACTAAACAGGAGGGAAATCTTGGCTGCGATAAGCCATCAACACCTGCAAAAAGTGCAATACAGAACACAAGGGCTCCAGGCTTAAATGTTCATGACAGCAGTCTGAATAAGATTGCTGATTAACCGCTGATTAACTGTTATGATGAGAAAATCTTGCTGGGACTGGGGCTCTACATTTAAAAAAAAGAGCCATAAATGCAGCAGTACCACAGGATTCTGGTAAATTGAGTCTGAACAAGTGTTTCCCACTCAGTTACATGCTGTAAGGTCTCAAGAGGTCACGATAGAGACTACAAACTGTCCTGCAAACTGTGCTTGGCACAGTCCTCAGAGGATGAGTGCCAACTGAAATTAGCGAGAGATTCTACTAATCAGAAGGATATCCTCCACTCGAGCAGGGCCTCGGACAGCCCTGCAACACCAACCGGGAAAGTGAGCCCAAAGGAAGGTTCTCACCATGGCTCAATACGCTCCACACTCCGGTAAATGGACTTCTCCTGGGAGAACGGAGGCTTTCTAAGGTCTGACTTGCTGTCACAAGTACAAAACTGCTGATGCAGAGGCTCATCTGTAAGGAACTGGGCACCAGGCAGAGATAGCCCAAGAAAAATACTCAAGAGGACAATGCACCAACGCAGGAAGCACTGGAGCTGCTCCCTCACCCACTGGAGGGCAGGGAGGCTGCTCAGCTGCAGTAATTCTCCATGGGAGAACTTCTGTGCAAACTGTCACGTTGGACTCTGATGGCATCAGTTTAATGGGAC
>KZ507998.1:16243-32556 GCA_002844005.1 Limosa lapponica baueri | reverse complement strand
GTACAATAGAAGAGCAAGTTTTTCCAGTGTCCAAATTTTATCCAGATGTATATCCAAACATCTAATATGCAGGAAATTTCTAGTGAGGTTAAATAACTCAGTGGTTCTAGCATAGTTTCATACTTTAACAGGGCCCATATAAGGTAGAAAAAACATTTCATGTCTTTCTTCAGCCTTAAAGCCTCCACAAGGTTTTTATTTTCCAGGCTCCAGCCTGAATCCCCAGACAACTACTGCCAGTGAAGACGAAGAAACACGTTTTTGGTTTTTGTTTGTCTCAAAGCAGCAGATGATTATGAATCACAGTCACATTTTGCAAAGCTAATGAGTGTAACTGATACATGTCGGTCCTTTCAGATGGCAGGGACTGGGGGAGGAGAAAGAGCATTCACTATGAGGTACAAAGCAAATTGTCACGCCAGCTGAATCCAGCCAGACTGAATGCAGGAAGACTTAAATAACTTGCATGTACGTCTGATCCTCATGTTCATCTGGTAAACACCTTGGAGCAGGCATGTTATTTTTAAACCAAGAAGACGTCCTGTGTGACATGTACCATGTATGTCAGGTAGTTCACCTTACTGGCTAACACCAGTTTGAGCTCATTTAACCCGGCAAGTGAAAGATGAACTGCACAGGCACAACTAACTCTGACAGGGAAAGGACACTTCCAGGTGAGTTTTACTAAAATATATGTAAAAATGTATCATACAGCATTCCCTTAAGCTGTTCCTTAGACCACAGGAGACCAGAAGTGTACCTGAACTGAGAGAGAACTTAAATGTAACCAGGTTATTTGCTTTGATTCTGTCATACCTGTAGCTCCCCCTCACGTGTCTCCCTGTACTGAAAGAAGTCTCTGCAAAATTACCACAGGACCACGTGCCAAATTGTCTTGCAAGAATGGTTTCTTTGTCTATAAAGCTTTGAAATTCCTTTTCTGCTTGGGTCATCTGATAAGGACAGACGTCTCTCCACAGATAATTTTCTAATATCTGTCCTCCTAGGCACTGAAAGGATGCAACATCTAAACAACCCATCTTTTCTGCTTTGATCTGAACGTTCGCACATAAATATTAAGTGGCCAAATCTGAGCTCCCATCAAACCTAGGTCTACAGTTTGTTTGTATCTCAATTCAGCATTATATTAGTTGCTATCCTGAGGCTCTGAGGCATAATCCTTGTTATTTACTTTCTGGTTTCCTATTCAAATCCAGACTTATTTTCCTCTTGCAAGTTACTTGCTTTTTTTAATTTTGCAATTCATTCTCAACAGCTGCAAAAGATTGCCCTGAATATAAAGCAACTGCCTCTAAAGTTATCCACAAATCCATAAACATCTTAGCTGGGATGCAAATAAGTTAGGCGTCCTCGCTGCATCTTGTTGAGAGAGAAATGTCAGGTTGAGGTCGCAGCCATTTTTCCTCCAAGGGGAAGAAGCGTGTATTTGTGTGTGCCAGGGCAGGGAATGACCACACGGGACAAAAGTCCACCTATAGGGCAGCATTTACAAAGCAGACTTTGCACATTTTTCATTCTGTACCAGACACTTGACCCAGCGTCCTCTAGAACCACCTTTGCTGACTTCAGCAGGTTCTAGCTCGGGTCTCAGGAGCACCAGTGCCAGGAACCTAAAGAGCACAAACTCTGTTCTCGCAAGTTCATGAGGTGCAGGTATTTTAGATTGGCTTTGGAAGAGGAATTGAACATTATCTGAACTAAACCTGAGCTAAGTAACTAAGGCATTAAGCAGGATTAGAAGCAAAGCATGGGCCTTAGGAATTGCAGAGGTTTAAAGACAAATTCAAACTATCCAAATATAGATTGGCCTGAGGCAGAAGTCTATACCTGAAGACAACTGCGGGAAAGTCTGGTACCAATACAGACTTCACGTTATAATAACTGAAACAAGACAACCCTTTGCCCCTAAACTGTCTCCAAATGTTCAGAGGTTGAAAAATATGCACCTTATGCACTGCTCCAAGTTGTACTGCCTGCCCCCTTAAGATGGACTTGTCTCTTTTAGCACTTCAGTTCATACTGAAGTGTTAACATTGCAATGTTTTTCAAAACAAAAAGAGGGAGGGCCAGACCCCCAAGAGTTCAAAAATACCTGCTGGGTATGAGCACATTTCAGAAGACTGTCATAAGAGGCACAAATGTCCGAAGACATTGATTGTGAAAGGCATTCAAATTATATAACCCCAAAGTTAAAGAACTCCAGAACTTTAAAAACTTGAGATGTTGGCTGATGGTCACCTTTGCAAGCCTGCACCCAAATTCTGCCCAAAGCTGACTTTGCACACGCGCCAGAGAACCTCAGCCAGGGGCATCGCTGAGGGCATGGGTTTTGCAGCACATTGTTCCAGCAGGATCTGTGTGCATGTATGAGCGCAGTGATGTATGAGACCGAGGCACATAATCGGAGCAACAGTTCAGTCTGTTGATATATTAGTGTAATACTCTGGATGATGCAGGAGTATCAGAACAGGCCCATCTGATAACATGTACAAGTAATTCATCACCAGAATGAGTTGCTCCAATGATGTATTACTCAGGATAAAAGAATGCACCATCTAAGGGGGGAAACAGGTCCAGCAAGAGGAAGCTGTTTATTTCTAGGGTGAAATATTCAAAGAACCTAAAGGACTTCCTTGTCACCAAAACACTGGCACTGTGCAAAAATACATGATGTACATCCACTCTCTTCATTCCCACCACCAGGTACAAATCTAGTTAGTTGACCACTGGGAACAAAAGAAACTTCATTTCATATGCACTAGAACCACAAACCTGAGCACTGCATTCGAAATTCATATTGAGAATCCCCTCGGATTTCTTCAGAGTGTGGGATCTGCAGTTTAAGCACTTTACAACTTTGCAGATTAAAATAAATTCAATGAAGTGATTTTTAATTTCTTATTCTGTATTGATTTGCTTCTTTCTTGTGGCTTTTTGAGCCTATTTAATTTAGTCCAAACTAATCCAGTTGGCTAGTGGGAGGAACGGAAGGGAGGGGAGAAGAGCCTCTTCCCTAATAAATCCGGAGTGGCTTGCATTCTCTAATATCTGCTGTATATAAGTTCTTTGTATCTGCAAAGATGACAGTAGAGTGTAATGAGAAATGATTTTGAAGTAGTAATTTAAACCCTATACAATAATGACTCCAAGAGATAAATAATTAATGTTTCACTTTTTTTTCAGTGCTTTTCATCTCAAGGAGTCTCCAGACTCCTTGCAGTCTTTATAATTGACAAGAATCAATTCACTCAGTGTTCACACATATCCATCTAAACAGAACACGGACTCTGCTAAATAACATGCTAGGCACAGCAGAAAAACCTTGGGCTGGAAGGCAAGAATGTTTCATAGCAGAGGAGGCTTCAGGAGACATGGGAGACTTGGCCAAACTGGAATTTGGCTGGAACTCAGGGTTTATTATCTGCTTATTTGCAAAAGGTGCCACGGAGCAGTTTAAAAACTCAGGTTTCTCTTATTGCTCACCAGATATAAGCTGGTAAAGGAAATAGATGCCTCCCTAAACTGTCAGTCAGAAGGCCAAACTAGGTGAATCTAACATCACTTGCTGACATCCAAAGCAATGAAAACAGATATTACTCTGAGTCTCCTATAGGAGCTGAGCGCTTGCTGCTCTTAAGCTACAAGCTGGAACCAACAGTCACCAATGTGGAAATTTAATTTAATACAAGTCTTCCTCCTTAAGCCACCCTCCCAGTTCAGGAATGCAAAACCTTCTTCTGAAGAAAATACCACCTTAAACAGTGTACCCACCATCCAACTACTCATCAAAAGCAAGGCTGACGTGGTGTACAGCTACAGAACAGCAATAAGCATTAGCAATCATTCTCTTTATGAACCAGTGCACAAGAAAGGAACATACCAAGTTACACATACTACAAAGAAGTAGGAAGAGACTTGTTTTTAAAGTGATTGCCATAAAACATTTTATGCTTCCCCCACCACCACCTTTTTTTCATGCTTGGAGAGGCAATAATTTCATTAAGTGATTAAGTGCTTTTATTCTTCTGACTCATAGTTCATAAGACATACAAGCATGAATTTCAATTAGTGTTTCTTACAGTGAAAATGGGATAAGGAAAACATTCCTGAGCAAGAAAGGGTGAGCTAAACTGTCCTTAGTAACCCTGGTGTAAATCAGCAACAACTCTATTGAACCAGCCGGAATACATGGATGTAAAACCAGTAAAATACCAGAACACAACTCCACATGTCCAACCTCCCATTGCTCAAGAAGCTTCACTAAAAGCCAAAGTTAACAGTTCCGTGTCTGTCAGAACCAAAACTTTCACTTCAAGTGAGAAACATCCCCTTTTCCATCCATTAAGGCAAAACCCCCTGTTCTTAAGAGCAAGAATCCTGCAGCTATGAGAACAGTCAGAAAGCCAGCTTCTCCAAAAACCCCCTTCTCTCCACTGATCCTTTTTTTTCCAAGAATACTCCCCTTTCCCTACCATTGGGTGCTCAGAGTGTGCCTGAATAAAATTATCTCAGGTCATTTTCATACCCTTTTATTCCGAGCCCAGGTTTTTTGTTCTCACTTTCAAAAGCTCTGCTAGTGTCCTCAAAGGTAAATACGTACCCCATATCTACTTGGTCTGATCTTCAAATTTTGGTACCACTCTCCTCTTTGGGTGAAGGTGGCAATGTGACAATGGACACCAAGGCTATTCTGAACTAGAAGATTATTAACAATGTGGTGCCATAGATAAACTTTCACAATAAGAGTTTGGTTTTTACCTCTACCTCCTCAAAATAAAATGGAACTAACCAGTTCCTTTCCTGGAAAATATACAACTTATACAACTTCCAGGAAATATACAACATCTAGTCTCTGCATTATAAACAAAAAGGGCATGTCCATGTTTTGTGTAATTCAAAGCAGGGAGCTGAATGAAGGTCTAGAGTCCCACAGCCAAGAGGGTTCCCATTTTCCTTCTGGTTGACTTACAGATACATTTATCAGGCATACTTTTATGCAGAATAAATTGTGGTTCCAAAGGGTGTTCTTCCTTTTTCACCTTTCTTATTAGCCAGGGATGTTCAGCCAGTACTAACCAAATATTCACGTGGAGGACTAAGATGAAGCTGACCATGCCATTGGTTGAGATACAAGGAAAGGAGAAGATAGTACAAAAACTGTGCAACTCCCAAAGTTAGAGCTGGCTGAAGCACAGCTGATAGATTTATACTTAACACTTCTTTGGATGACAGCATTGGAAACCGATACACACACAGAGTGTCTCTCTCCTTCAATCCTGAACAACAGGAGGTTGAAGTTTGCTCACCTTGGCTAGACAGTATAACCCTCTATACATCTTGACGCTTATAAATGCAATAAAAATCTGTTACCAGCAACAGAGATCTCTGCCAGGGTTTACACAGGTTCGTAACCTAAACATTTGCTTTGCCTTTAATTGCCAGGTTATTGATGGAAAGATTCCGCATGCTGTAGTGTAGTGTAAAAGGGAAATCTTACAGATTCCTGGTTCAAACTGAAATGTTAAATCCATTCTTGGCTGCAATGATTAACTAGCTTTATACCAAGCCAGGTTAGTGCAGTTAAAGTTCCGTAGGAGTTTAAGTTGTTAGAAAAAAATTTAAGCTCAGCTAGTACTTTTTTAGTGTGAAAACCCCTGATTTTCCATGAAGTCATGTGTAATAGTTTGGAAATTCAACGTCTCGGTTGCTTTTTCTTCTAGAAAACTAATTGCAAAAGGGAGCAGCTGAAGAGATAGGAGTTTGATTTTTCTATTATAGAGATGCTGCAAGGAAAGAACTAAAATAGATCCTCAGGGGAAGCAGGTTTCTATCTGAACCCCAGAAGTATTTCCTTGGTCTGTACCAAACCCTCACTGATTTCTCTCCCCAGGAGGTAATAATTTCAATTTCAACAGCTGTCATTCAGTTACAAAGTAGAAAGTTTTAATTACTACAGCATTTTATGTTTTTCTTGATGAATTTATACGCCATCACCAGTCACTGGACATGGACATTCATGGAAGTGCATAGTAGGGTTTTCTCCTGGGCTTAATATTTATCATCTAGATCAAACAGTTTTAGAAGGTTAAAGGAGGAGGGGTAAGAGCTCAGAGACATCAGCTGAACACCATATACTGTATTTGCGATGCCTTGCTTGCCTCCAAGTCAAGGCCTTTGGGGATGTAGCTGTAATAAATAAGCAAAATCTATTTCATTCTCTAAAATGCCTGTCCAATTTCTGGAAGAAACCCTCCCTCAGTGGAACTAAAGCTGTTCTACCAGGCACAAAGAAATAAGCCCTCAGTCAGGTCTGGCTGCCAGAGCCCCCCAGGAGTCTGAGGAAATATTCCAGTTACACTCCTGAAGTTCTGGCTCCAAATGACAAAGCAGCATGGGAGTTGCAACAGTTTCATTTAAGTCTGTAGTTAAATGAAAATCAGCTCCTAACCACACAGGTCTTTGTATTATACCAAGGCAAGAACTGACTGTAGATTTTGCTGTCACTGTACCAGACTAGAGTCTTAACCATACAGCCATCCTCCAATGAAAGGTCATGTAACAGTGAGGAGAAAAACAGTTTGAGAGAACAGGTGCTGCAGCAAAAGAGATTCAGAAACGGACACTTGTGTCAGAGGAGAGCCAGAAAAGAGACTACATTGCTGCAGCACAGTTTACAGAGTGTATAAACTCCTGAGGATGCCTATTTCTTTTGTGTCTATAAGCAGGAGAAGCTGCAGAGGGGGAAAAATAAACCCACACAAACTCATTGCTCTAGTAGTTTTTCAAGCATGCAATGGATGGAATCAGACAAGCTTCCTGAGCAACAGCAGAGAAAGTTTTGCCTTGTAATTAAGTATTTGTCAGATGGTTTAAAGTAGCTTTGTTAAGTGCTGAACACAGGGGGCCTTCAACAAGGTACATCCAGTGAAATGCATGGCTTTGTCTCCTTGCTGTTGTCTCAGCACTAACTCAGGTATATTTTCAAAGGTCAAACTGGTAGAAAACCTGAGGCTGGCCAAGAGTTCCCTCAAATCAAGTTAACTTTTTCATATTTCAGCGAGCTTTGAGCTGGGAACTGCAAAGCACACAGAGCATTAAAGCTTCTCCAAACAGCCAGCCACTGGCAACTGCCACTGACTCACTTTCACACTTGCAGTACAGTAGCACAGTTACAGCATCTGAGTTAAGAATCACAGATTCTTGATCACTGACAGCAATCTCCAACTACACCTTTGACAACAGGTTTTACATAATGTAGATAAAAAGATGAGCTTTACTAAAGCCCAGAGGAGCAGATTACAGCCTCTCAACGCTAAGACTAGCCTTGTTGTAGATCTACATGATTATACCTTCCAGTAAGGCTCAACTTCAAGTTCCTTTGGGACAGAGAAATAAGTCAGACAATAATTATACCTCCAGCAGGGGACATCCATTTCTCAGTTTGATCTGTTGTCTGTTCACTTTTCCTTTTATCACTTGTGAATGAGAACAGCATGGGTGATGGCCACTGCTATCGAGTGCCACTGATTCATTTCATCCCTGTGTTGATTTCATATTGATCACTGAGCTGAAACACAGTTATTCAAATTCTGTTTCAGCAAAACTATCCCAAATGCTTCTGTTGTGATGTTTTCAAAGAATGCAGATTTCTTACCTCCTCCTGCAATTTCTTGGCACTGCTCGATGAAGCTATTGTTTCCTGAGACTGATCTAGACCCTTTTCCAAGGGCCCTGTTGTGCCACTGTACAAAACCAGTGGCAACGAGGGAGTTGAGAATGAAAGTTCAGAAAGTCAGGCAGATTATCCCTGTCTTGTGTATGCAGGATTTCAGGACGGAAAGATTAAGGTTCTTAGCATTTTTGCATTGGTAAGCAGATGTCAAATTCTAGAATTGAACACTAAGGTTTACCTAGTCCAGTGTCTTGAAGGTAAGAAACTTCTTTCCATTTACACAGATACACAGCATACACAATCTCTCAAATATTCTGCCCAGAAAGATTGTTATGGTGGCTTGACATCAACAGCTTCAGTTAAAAAGCAGCTTCCCTGTCCATTCCTCCTCAGGCAGGACCAGTATGAGGTATTGTTTGGGCTTTCATCTGCCAGGAGTGACAATTCTTCTCTCCCAGGGCACTGGCAAAGAGAGTTAGCTGTTTCCTGAACAAGTCAGGAGTTGAATATGCCCTAATAAATATTCCTCAGTTGTCCAGAGTAATTATTTGTGATAAAGGCCAAATACGTGATTCTGATGAGATGTCCTTGCAAGTTTATGTGGCCTGGAAAACTGTCAGGGCAAATGCCTTCCTACATTTTCATACTTCAAGTTGAGCTAACAAGTCAAGTAATTATCAGGAGAATTAGCTTGGATAACTATTGACAATGACCCTGACCACTGGACAGACCTTCCTCTATCCACAGCACTGCTTAACACATCTTTTCAGGGTTTCTCCAACAAATGTGAAGGAAGGGTTAACTCTAGGAACTGTGGTAAATGCAGGAGGTGAGGTGAGCTCAGCACAAGTGATGTGCTGAGGCCCCCCTCCTGCTCCAGTAAAAGTATTAGGAAAATAAACTATTGGAGCTTTTGAATACAGTTCTCAAGAAAGCACCAGACTGACAGCCCAGAGACTGATGGCCATGGTTTATTCTCAGAACTGTGACAGCACAAGCTCCAGCAACAAATCCCACTGCCCCTACCACCTCTTCTGAAAACATACTTCTCCAGCCAAATCCCTGCCCGTGTGTCCCAGCCACAGCTGAAAGGAAACAGATAATGCAGCTGGTTTCTTGTTATACCAATACATTTCTGTTACACTGCCGGTTTTGACAATGTGGACACCCTTCAAACCAAGGAAGGTCTTGATAACTACTGAAATTATTCACAATCACAAAAAAATTGTCCTAAGGAAAGTACACTTAGTCTTTACTGACCTGAGCTAAGCTGACAACAGCTTCAAATCAAGTCCATTTTGCAGTAGCCCAGCATGAGGTGAGAATAGCAGGAGGGAAAAATAACATTTCCTACTCTTTCTAGAAAGAGGTGAATGTAATATACCTCTGCCTGTTTATTACCTGCAGTCTGTTACACCAGCAATAATTCAAGGTAATATAGCTAGGACCTTTTATTATGCAGTCTGTTGAGCAGCCAACAGTTCAGGGTTAACAGGTTATGTATCTGTTTATTATGCAGTCTGTTTTACTACAGATTAAATTGCCTTTTCTTTCTATGTACAAAAGGACTGGGATTTTACATCTTCAACCCAAATACCACATCTTTCAGAAAAGCTTCATCTCCTCTTGGGCCATCCCCTGTTTTTCCAACACTTTCATTCTTTACACCAGACATGCCTGCTAACTGCTTCTTCTGAAGAGCGAGCTCCATGTAGCTGTGGTCTCCTTTCTGACAGCTCTGTGGTTTTGCTGGCTTAAAGCAACATCACGTCTTCTTGTATCACACTATCACAATCAAAATGCAGACATGGAATGAATATTTGATGCTGTGAGGAAGCAAAGGACCAGCAACACAAAGCTCCCTGTCTCAAAGAAAGCATCTTTGTGCAAAGCATGTTTCAGCTGCAGCTCCTTTCCTCCTGCTCTGTGTTGTTACAGGTTTATCTCACAACTTTCTGTCTGAAAGTCCAGTGTAATAGTGGAATGAACTAAACGTATGAGAATAATACACTGCAAAGAAATCTGAGGAGCTGGCATATCCCAGCAAGAAACAGAAATAAATCTTCAGCAAACCTGTCTTCACATTCACCTGCTGGATTTGACACGTTCACGGACCTACCTGAAATATCAAGTCTCAAATCCCAACTGCTCTGCACAGTTATCTATCAGAAAGGGACAAGCTCACTTGTAACACGCAGTACCAAACGTAACAAATACAAGCACAGAGTCTTGCCCTGTGCCCCTGTTACAGCCCAGGTACTGCAGCTTCTGCTTTTCTATAGATTTAGACATACAGAATTGAAAGGGAATATACTGTCAGCGAGTCTAGTGCGTTATTAACCATTACACAAAAAGACTATGAAATATAAGTTCTCTGAAGCCACTTGGAAGGCTTAGGTCAGACTTCAAAGGTAGACTAGCACTGTATTAATTCAGAAAGCTAAACTTTGCTTCTCAAAATAAGAGATGGGAGCATCAGTACTCACCAATATACACCCTAAAAAACTTTCACCTGAATTCCACCCTTAGACTCTAGGACTATCTCACTAATAGTAACTTCCATTCAAAGCCCGCTCATTCCAGCAACATCAAATGGGTACAAAATTAGTACAAGGAGGAAGGGGGGGGGGGAATCAATTTGGAGTAATTCTACTTTTACATGATTGTACTTAATTTTTCTCTACCTGTTATTGCATATTCAATTCAAAGTTTTCACAGCCATAAAGAAACTGGTGCTGGAAGGGATTAACTTCTCCTTGTTCTGCTAATAGAGCAATTTTCCACTTGTCACTAAAAATCTCAAGGTAGGAGGTGTTTGTACCAGGGGTTACATATGAAATGTAGATTTGGCACAGGCTGCAGGACATAGTATTTATCTGCAGATGTCAAAATTTCACAAAAGAGCTGTCATCCTTCTTTTACAGACAAAAGACCCTGTGGTAAAGCACTTCACCTCCAGGTCTCCCACTATGCTAGAGGTGGAAACAAAACTTGGGAAATTGCCGTTATCCTGCCAGCTGGAAACTACGACTTGCAGTAAGATTAGAGGAGCAGCTTCACTGGGGAGGGTGAGCTACTCCAGAAGTTTATCGCTCCCCCTACCAGAAAGAGGAGTTTCTCTTCTCCCTTCTGTTCTTGCTGCTTATCCACCAGCCCCAAACTCAGGTGACTTCTCTGTAAGTCAATTAATTTCACTAGGTCAGAAGTACAAGAAAAAGAACAAGAACAAGCAGCCAGATAAGTTTTTGTCTGAGCCGCTGCAGGAGAGAACGTATGAAACCTCAATGCCTAGAAGCAAAGGACGGAAAAGCAAAACCTCTTGCTATCCCCTAAGCTGCTATGAAGGGTCAACTGGATCCAAAACTACAATTCTGTATATTAGTATGCCACACAGCAAGCACAGGAGTTACATTACTGTCTACCACAGGTTAGTCTTGCCCTTAATTTTTTTATTTTCAGACTATACAGTGTTAAACAGTTTTGGAAAGACGCATCTTTCAGTACTACTTTTTTAAGGGGGGAAGATCCATCTCTCCTTTGGCAGTGCTTGCTTGTCTGTTATGCAAGGATAAATATTCTTGGCTTGCTCAAAGCACATTAAAAATCCTTAAGCCCATCACAAGGCTGAAAAACTACATCTCTTCCTCAGTTTCCTCTCCTCTGAAACAGGATAGCAGCATCCTTTCTTTCTCATGTCCATTCATCAAAAGATAGGACCTAGTATAACGGTACCCTTATTTCAGACAAAGACTATAATCATTAGTCTAAAACAAATAAAATGCTGCGCAATTACAGACCAATGCCTGGTAGACTCATTCCAGATGCCATATCCCCTCCTAATGCCTCACCTCCACATCATCCCTGGCCTGTGTTGCAGCTAGTCCTTTAAAAGCAATCAGCCTCAGTGAACTCCTTCGCCTCCTCAGGAATGCAGCAGGGCTATAAGAGAGCAGTTCTATCTATATGGAAATGCAGATTTCAAATATATCCATCCTAGTAATCAAATCCAGAGGAAACAATCCCCTAATATGGAGCTAATAAAAGTTGATTTTAAGTCAGCCTGAAGCTGTAAGCAATAAGAAGCAGATTTATAACGGCGGCTTTCATTATTGCTGTTTTTGTTCTTTATAGTCTATACCAGCATAAAGCTATTGGTCAGCTTGCTACTGAATTTACCTGTATTCCCTAACCGCACTTAGTTCAAACCATGTTTCTTCTTCCATTCAGATGACTGTAAATCTGTCTGCCTACACACAGAGGTTGGGTAAAATCATGGTAGCTCTTATCAGTCTAATTATTGAAGTAAGGCATCAAGCCTTTTTTCCCCACATCCTCTCCTGTTACATGCTTGCAAACACACACGCCTGGTGCTGTTAGAAGAGGGCAGTGCTGTCCCTAGAATCAGTCACTGAAATCCTGTTTCAGGTAGTGAGGAGACTGTTAACTTCAGGGTGAAAAACAGTCTGTGTAACTAAAAGATGAAAAATATGAAAAGTCCTGTGCCGTAATATGGTCACGGAAAATTCCTCCCCCCCCTCACATGGACCTTTAACTATAAAAAAGTAGTGAAACGGGTCTGTATGTCATTAGAAATGAAGAGAATCGATTTCTTCAGTGGTGCAAGGAGATGCTTCTACAAAAACAGAGGATGACACTCAGTGAAACAGGCTTGATGGTCGGCAAGGCCAAGCAGCTTCCCAAGTTACAAGCAGAAGCCAGCTGAGGAACAGTACATATTTTAAAAGTAACATGGAGAAATCAATCCAGATCACCCCCAGTGGAATCAGTCCAGCAGAGTATTCAAGAAACAAGCATCCTTCCACCTCAGTAATCTCCAGAGGATTAAGTCATCTTTATTAAATCCTTTTGGGGCCAGTTTTATCCATGGTAAACACACCATTTAAAATAAAAGTCACCACAAATTATTTTGACCTTTTATGAAAAAGACATGGCTACCACAATATGCCTGCTGTATGATTATACCCTAATGTCTGCACCTACCATCTACTCAGACAAGGATTATCCATACAACTCGCTACATGACTGAAAACAATTAGTGTCAATCATTAGTATGCTTGGATTCCAACAAGACCAGAGAGCACAAGTCAGTACGTCAGTTAAGCTTCTAGCTATATAAATTAACAATATTTTCCTGCAGCAAAACAAAGCTACAGACACAACTATAAGCTTATTTTAATCAAGACAGACCACCTCCTGAGACCCTAAATATCAAACCAGTCCATCCCAGGACCTTCCTCATTTCAATCAGCTGGTGGCAGCGAAGAGCAAGGAAGCATTTCTGTAGCACTTATACCTATCTACCATTGGAGAGAGATGCGTGTGAGCCTCAAAATCTCTAGGGCTTGTCCACTGTGCCTTTGTGCAGCCAAAGATAAAACCAGATCCTTCCATTTTAACCCTCCATCACAGTTCCCTGGGACTGCAGGGGACCAGATCTTTTGTATCCAAGCCTATCCGGGTCATTCAGTTCTACTTAGAGGACTGGCAACTACCTGACAGACAGGAGCTTGAGTGTATCGTAGGTGTATCCCCAGAGAAATTTAGAACCAATTCAGGAGTATTAGGGTTGTACTCATTGCAGCAGCAGCAGAATCAGACTCTGCCTCCAAGGCTGCCACTCTTCTTTCAATGCCATTAAATGTGCTTAGAGGGGGCTCCCCAGAAGAGGTTGGACCATTCAAAGTTTCAGCCTGCTTTAACACAAAGGCAGGCTGTGATTAGTAGGGTATCAGACATGCTTCTCAACAGAATATCTTCCCTTTTCCCAGCAGCATAACCAGAACAAAACACCACTTTGGCACAAAGCTGAAGCGCAAACCCCCCAAACTTAGAGCAAGTAATTCATAATTACCAAATAGTCAAGCATCTAGCAATCAATGTATTATGCTGTGTGAACATAAAGATAACAAACTAAAACCTTAGTGAAATCTTCATGTTTTCTGCTAAATGAAAATCTGTTCCTCTGTTTGTCAGCTGTGGCTGAAGAGATTTTTCACTGATATTATGAAATACCAAAATAAAAGAGGTCATATCCTGAATTGTAATTGGCAATTTAAGAAAAGTAAAGTTGTGATTTCAAAGCTTACATTGTAACACTAGTGATTAGAGGAGATTGGGTAGGAACCCAAGACCCTAATAGCAGTAAGCAAGAGAACAACTCACTTGATTTCCAAGAACAACTCAAAATGCAAATTTGACATGCAAGAGGAGAGGAGTCAGGCCTAACCCATCCATCCAATTAGGACACCCTCAAGAAAGTTTTCCTTTTTCTCATTTGGATCTGATCATGAGCTGGGAATAAGTTAGGGCTACAATGAAGGGAAATAATTTGGGGGCATTCTAAAGGACAGTCTTTTAAGAGCTATTTAGAGGCGGAATAAAGAGGTCTTCATTTGTTACTAGCTATATCAAAGGGCTGAATGCATGTCAGAACTCCCACATGGACCTGTTGGGATATTCTGTTCAAAACACTGACGTATTTCAGTAGCTCCTTCTATCAGAAAGTTTCATTGACATGGTTTTAAGCAAGTCTTTTGGGGAGAAAAAAGAAAAACGAAACTTTAAGTGTCATTATTCCACTTTAAACACACACCAAAAAAAGCTTTCATTTAAAAAAGAAATTACCATTACAAAATTCACTTCACAGTTGAAGTCAAAGCATTTCAAATTTATCTAAGACTTTAGGACTAATCAAGATCTGAAGCAGTTCTAGGCCTGTGCAGTTTTGCCTTTTTCATCACCAAAGCTACTTTGCAAAATAAACCAAGATTGTCATCACAGTTTCAGGAGGAGCGAATGACTTGTGCAGACAGGACAGAATGTAGCCCCACTCTAAAGAGGTTTTGCTGTCCAGTGCACAGATCTTTCATGTGTCCAAAGCACGTTCCTTTAAACTCTATTTTGTGCAGGTCTGAGCAATGACATCATACACAAAGCAGCAGGGAATAGTCCTAAACAATTTATTCAAGTTAGAGTGCACAGATCTACCTTCTCACAGAACTCCCATATTCTACTTTTATATCTTATTGACTTATTCTGTGAAGATGACCAAGTTGTTTCCCTGCTGTGGCCTTTCTAAAACATTGAGCAAAGCTTCATATAACAATCACATGAGGCATTATTATAATAAAAAGCTCCAAGGGCTTTTCCATTTGTCATTACTTAGCACATCCATAAAACCAACAGTGTGCAAAATGCCTTGGACCCTAATTAAGACAAGTTGAATCCAGAGACAATATCACATTGACATTAAGGGTAGGAATGTAATCTGTTGGCAGAAGACAGCCGTGGAAGCCAGGGTGAGGGTATTAAATGTTTTGCTGAGGATCAGTAATGTTACAGAATATCCTAGTGCAGTTATCTACCACTACTAACAATGGTGGCATATGCTGGTCTTTGTACAGTTCTCTTTTGGGAAAACGTCTCACATCTTGGTTACCCATATTATTTTCTGCATCTTCTCCTTAACTGTACATCTGTGATGGCAGCACACCATAACGTCCAGATTTCTAAGACAGACACAGGGATGTGAACCCCAAATAGCCTGCCACGAGTCAGTCTTCGCTACAGCTCAAGTTCAGCTTCATTTCCCAATGAGTCCTATGTGATGCTCAAACAGATACAGAACAAGAAGTTCCTGTGATCACTAATGTTAACACCACCTATGATTTTTCAGAGGGATGAGGCAAAGAGGAATAAAACAGCCATTCATTTTTAAGTGGAGAGCAGTTGCCCAAAGTCCTAGGTACAGTTATTTCAGAGTAAGAGGTTACCACGAAGAAAAGTGAACAGCAGATTTCAGATTAAGCTTCCAGCCAACATCTCTTATTGAGCATTCACCCTAGACACCTGCTGGGAATGTTCTTAGTCTTACCTCCTCCCTGTAAGGACTACTTACTCCCCAGACACGCATACGCATTGTTAGAAAGCCAGGTTAGAGAGCAGCACAAAACAGACCCATAAATTTTTTTGTTTACAGAGCTTTGGTCTCCAGTGCTTAAAAGGATAAAATTGCCTGTAATAATAACCATCAAGAAGGCTCTTTGGGTAATTAACAAAGCTGACACGACAAACAAACCCAAAGAGGTAATTCCCTCAGCTCCAACATGAAATTAATGTATTATTTTTGCCCTTTCAACATTGCAGTCAGAAAAATCCTGTAAGTCAGGGCAGTAAGGTCACCTCCATGACTTCATTGCGGGCAGATCATCAATAAACTATTTGCTGCACAAGGTACGTTTATTTTGACAATGAGCTGGTTCCTGTTTTGCCAAAGAGTTTCAAATCAATACCCAACCATTGAGACTTCCAACCTGCTTCAACCTCATGATTATTTGTCTCGTAGAAAAAAAATGTCAGTGGAATTAAAGTGGTAGACCACCCTCCCTCCTGTCTTAATTCAGGATAAATATAAAGGAAGTGGAAGAAGTCTCTTCAGAGCTAAGATCCGGCACACCCAAGCGCACTATCTTTGATATCTTTACCACTTAACACAAACTCCTTCTGTAGCTGTCACCTTCAGTGTCCTACATTCTCAAAGCTTCCCACAACTCAGGAAACATTGGGATTTTTTCATGCCAGTTGGCAAGACATATTCTAG
>KZ507996.1:26374-51131 GCA_002844005.1 Limosa lapponica baueri | reverse complement strand
CAGTTCACTTCTGCAAATTCATTGTAACTTCACACGTATTTAACTAAAACATACCTCTGTTATTTGCAGTAACAAGTTCTTAGTGTCCATGTCTTACAAAAACTAAAATATTTACATGTAGTTAGTCTGCAAGACACAGTATTTCTAGCAGAGCATTGTTGAGGCTTGTACTAAGTTTGCATAATGCATTTTATTGTAGTGCTCTGCTCTAATTGTTCGTAGCTCTGTCAGATTCCATTCAGTTCATTCCCACTAAAATTTTTCCAGCTTGTTTTCTGACTTGAGTTTTGAGAAGTTCGGGAGAAATGTTAACAGCCGTTTCTTCAGGAGCAATCTTAGTGAGAAGAAAATGATTTTGCCTTTGCTTAAAAGGCTTTCCAGCTATTGATTTTTAACAACCTTAGTGTTTCTGTGCTTATGAACAAGGACTTTGACAGATGATAGAGGTCTCAGCATCAGAGGAATTCTTTGTGTTGTATCCTTGGAAATACTTTTTTTTTGGGGTGTCTGTTGCAGAAACCTGCTGTTTACATGTGAGGTGAAGCATTTTCACCATTTTTGCTTTTGTTTTCTAAACTGCCTGTGCGTCTCAGTTCCATGGAGCTTCCTAGACCTACGGATAAGTGGTAGGCAACATGAGTTTATACAGGTTCGAATAATACAGCGACAGGGTTATTTTAGCCTGAGGAGAAGCTCAAAGATGTGTCTTGGTTTGTAATTCTTTGGTAGGAAAAAGGAGCAATGGAGGAAGAAATGGTCAAAGCACTAATGGGATTAGAAAACCTGGTTGTGTTACTTCTCTCTAGTAAATATCTGACTGTTGTTCTCTCCAAACAGAGATAACCTGCTCAGAGGCGGGGTTGGTAATTCTACAGGCAGGAAGCCCTGCTGAAAATAGCATAGAGGAGGGAATAAAAGGTGAAAAGGTGCTAAGAGCTTCTTGGAAAAAATAAGGAGGAAATTGGCTTTTAACATGTGTAATACTCTGCTTTCCTCCAATGGTAGCCTATTTAATTAGAAAAGCCTTTTTATACCAGCATGCTGTATTTTTGTATATTGCATGCTATTATGAATAGATCTGGGTGATGCCATTTCATATTTGGACTGTAGATAAGGATACCTGTGAATGTAATTAATATGATATTATCACTAACACTTCACATCTGGTTAAACTTGGAAATCTTTTAAGTCCAGTAGCATATTACTTACTCAACTATCCTATTATTTTTCTAGGAAACAATGCCTCCACCGTCACACACTGCATTTTCTGGCCATCATTTACCATTTGTGGGTTTCACATACACAAGTAGCTGGTAAGTTAAGAGTTCCAAAATAGTCTGTAGGATGGTTATGTATTATCTTCAGTTTCTGTCTCTGAAACCAACTGCAAACAGATACCAAAGAATGTGGTTTATTGAGGAATTTACTAGGCCATAAGCTAAAATGCCATCTCTCCAAAAGAATGAGTTCTCTGTAGGTAAAATTTACATGAATTTAAAGGTCAGCACCTGTGTTCGGAGGAATTTTGTTGAGAAAGGTGGTTTTCAGACAATATATAAAGTCAACTGCATATGACAAAGTTAAGACCAGATGTGTGGAACCAGCTCACTAGGCTTAGCTTTTTAGACTTTAAAAATGGTTTTATTTCTAGTCCTTTGATACTCTTGAAGTCTGAATGGAAATTTTTTTTAAAAACTACTTCTGTTATTTGACATTAAAGTGGTATTTGTCATGTTCATCTCTCCTGCTGGATTAAACAGTAGCAAGGAAGTCCATGTTATGCTCCTTGCTCATTTATGAAAATAAATAAATAAAGAATGTTTACAACCATTGAAAAGCCAGGCCTACGTTTCTGCAAACACACGTGCTTAGTGCTGATTATGTGCCATGTTCTGTAGGCTTCAAAAGGATTATTTGCATAAGTAGTAATATGTGTCCACGAGCATCCACAGAGTCAGGGCACAGCATTTCTGACATGTACGTGCTCTCCTTGTCACGTGGTGATTTCACACCCGTTGTTGTGAATTGCTGTCTTTAAAGTATTTGGGAAATTGATTAATTATTTAAAAAAAAAAAAACGAACTGTTACTGTAATCATCCTTACTATCTACATTGTTGCTTTTTGCTATCTGACTAATGTAGACTGTCCATAATGATCATTTTTGATCAGGAGTTCATTCACTTTTATATAATAAAAAAATGCATTGAGGAGATCAGTCATGCTGGGTAAAAATGAATTCAGTTTTTAATGACTACATACTAACAAGGTGTTATTTGACTGTATAATAAATTAGCTAGTGATTCACAATTTAAACAACTATTTCTTGGTTGTTAGATTTTTTTTTGTAAATTATTTTAAACGCAGCCTGTTGTAATATCCAGTACTGTTTTATTTCCCGCCCCCTACAGTGTGCTTTCAGACCGCAGCTGTCTAAGACTGACAGCTGGACCACCCTCCATGGATCTTGATGCCAGCATCCAAAGAACTTTGGAGGATAGTTTAGCAACAGAAGCTTATGAGAGGAGAATAAGACGCCTAGAACAGGAAAAGCTTGAACTTAGTAGAAAACTGCAAGGTATAGTCATTAAAAAAATAAATTATTCGATCACTTTTTTGTCGTCGATTAGCTTGCAGCTTTGTAAGCTCTCTTTATACTATGGAAAAAGATAAATATACTTCCTGGAATGCTTTATAGGAAGAAAAGAATTCTCTTCATTATTTCTGTTGATAAATTAAACTTCTGTTACTCTTTATCCCTGAAATATCTCACATATGTAATTTCTTACAACATGCTAACTTTGTTCGCAATGTGCCTTGGTTCCTATGGCATAAAGATTTCATTCTTAAAATCTCTAAGAACCTTGTTTGTCCAGCTGAGAAATTGAATTACTGAAAAACTGGCACTTTGTAGTTGGAAATTATTAATTGTAGAATCCTCAGTGGAGAGTCTTTTGGGATGTCTTAATTTATCTGTAATATCTTTTTGACCTCCTCACATGTCAGGCATGTAATTTGTCCGTCTCTCTTCCATCATTTTCTAGAGTCCACCCAGACAGTCCAGGCTCTGCAGTATTCAACAGTGGACGGCCCAATAACAGCAAGCAAAGATTTAGAAATTAAAAGTTTGAAAGAAGAAATTGAAAAGTTGAAGAAACAGGTAACAGGTATGCGATAAATATTAATGTAAAAGCTGCAATGGGAAACTGTATTTTGACAAGATTTTTTTCTCGTAATGTAATGCTGGCTTTACTTCGCTTTCTAAAAGAGTCTTCCAGACTATTTTTACTGCTCATTTCACCCTTGATCTTCATTCGTAGCTCAACATTTTCTACAAATTCAACTTGATATTCAGTACTTCAGTAATTCCAGTTGTAAGGGAGAAGGAAGATTTCAGTGACTTCTGCTCTTATTATTAGTGGTAAAGTTCCACCAGTTTGAAATCGTGGTGTTGCTAATTTACATGGGTGTCATTCAGGCTCTACTTGAGAATGTGTGAAACCATGACTAGTTTCCATAGTACTACCTTTTATTTCCCCCTTGCTCCTGCAACGTGTGCTGCAAGAGCGGATGGAACACACGGTTGGTTATTTTTGGCATTATCAAAAGTCACTGCAGTCCTTTCAGAAGTCAGAGCTGCTGTAGCATGTCTAAGCGTTCCTTGCTTTGTACATCTCTGCGCTCTGGTATGGAGGGAGTAAACTGGAAGGCAGGCAGGCAGACGTTGTTTCTTGTTTACTACAGTAGACATGAGGGATGAAGACTTCAGCCAAGCAATTTTAATGTTCTTAAAAACATTTGGTGGAAAGATGATTTGTTACGGTTTGAGCATCAATTGATATTTTTCATTATCTCATCTTCTGTTGAATTTTCCTTGGAAGAGCCCAATTTGTGGGATGTGATTATGTTTCCTTTGAAACCCCAGAGGTTTATAGTGTGCTGTTGCTTAGTCCGTTGCAACTGAATGTGGAGTAAAAGCTAATTCAAACTGGAGATGTGGGTTTCTGGGTATTTTCTTGAAACGGTACTTTTAGAAAAGTTTGGGTTATCTGGGAGATGGCCCTTGAGGATGAAACTTCAGCAGTACTGAATTTTCCAAGTGGCAGGGAGTAGTAAAGGGTGTTTTCCATGAGAGGACACCACCGGCCGTAAGGCTGCAGTTCCATGAGCGGCAGAATTGACCAAACTAAACTCTGCCACCAAAATAGGTCCTGCTCACAGCTGTGTGGCCCATCTCTGCATGCCCCAGGCAGTCTCTTGACTTCATTTCACTCAATTAAAGAAAGAACTATCTAGACACAGAGAATTTAGTCAACTTATTATCTAATAAATCAACACAAAGTGGGCAATAGAAGCCTACGAGGAAAGGGAGGTGAGAGGGAGAAGAATCTCCTCTCAGTTCTGCTGTCAATGAGCTATCATTTCTTACAAAACCAAACATTTATTTCCTTTCCATTTAATTCCTTTGCTTCTGAGAGTTAACAAAGATTTTATGATAACTGAAAGTGTGACTATCAAGTGTCTCAGTACTTTAAGTTTGAAAAGTGCTTTTGAAATCTGTGCAGATAAAGAGCTGAATTTCTTTAATTAATGTCATACTGCCTTCCTTTAGAACTGCCAAACTAGTCAAAAAGCAAGGATCTACTTAGCCCAGTATCCTGTGTCTTTACAGAGGCTACTGGAGATGTTTAGGGAAAGATCCAAAGAAATCCAATATATCCAAATACACCTTTGTTCCAGCCTTAGTCTCCCAGATTTGGACAATTCATGTTTTAAGAACTGCCAGAGGGAGAGCTTTTATTGCCCCACCGTGTTGAATATAGCTGTTAGTGAACCAATCTTCTGTCTATTTAACTAATACCTTTTTACCCTACTTTAAAGGCAAACTACTAATACTAATGTTCAGAATTTTGGATTTGATGCTCTGAACTATGCTAAAGGGAATTTTCTCTCTAGTTGTTAATAGCATAGGACTGCTGTTATCCTGCTCCATAACGATTTCTGCAAAATAGGATCTTGAGAGCAGAGGCATCTTCACAGAGAAAGAAAAGGAAGTACAGCAAGATGTTTTTTATTTAGGAAAATCAACAAGATGGATAGAGATTGTGAGGTATTAGGACTAGAACCATAGAAATGGAAAGGACAAATCTGATTCCTCTTGTCAATCCAAATAGGAAAATATCTGCATTTGATGCCAGAGAAAAATCCGACACAAATGGCAGTAGATGGGTCTCTCTTATATGTTCATCTCTTACCTATGGATAGGGGGGAAAAAAAAGATAACAGCGAGAAAGGTTGGAGGAGACTACAAAAAAGATTTGTTCTGGTTTGTATTTGTGAAAAGACTTCATTCAGTTCCTGAAGGTGTCAGGAATGCCAGCAGCGACACCCACAGAAAGAATAACTTGAACTTAACTTCCAGGCATTTTACTTGTTGCGTTTAGACTCTGGCAGGAGCATGCGATGTATGAACTACCGACTTCAGCACACAGATTATATGCTGTTAAAATTGTGTAGTCTGGAAAAACTCTGTTAGAGATACGCAGCTGGAGAGCTGCTCTGGTGTGAGGCAGCAGTTTTGTATTGTGCTATAAGCATTATTTTTGAATGTGAACGTGGCTTAACCAGCTCAGGGAGGATCACTCTGCTTTGCGTGATGCCGTGTGGGCACTGTGTCAGGACAAAGGGGTTTGTGAAGTTTCTCTCCAGCCAAATGTCCCTCCATTTGCTGCTGTAATGAGGAAAAAGACAACGTGATCAGAAATCTCTGTACAATCTGGTTTTGGCTCTTTGAGACCACTGGAAAGCAACATCTACAAGAGCAGCTTTTGAATGGTATCAGCCCTTTGAAGAAAAGCATCAGGATCAGCTTTAAATTATATTCTTGACTATTGAGTTACAACTTAGATTTCAGTTCATGGCTGAAGGTATTACTCTCATCCTTTGGTAATGAAAAAAAACCACATAGAAAAGGTGTGGGAACATTCCCCAACACAACTGAATCAAATTTGAAAGTAGTCAATGTCTGGTTAATATTGAGAAGGTTTTCCCCTTAAGTACCCATTAAGAATTTTCTCCTTCATACCACATATAAATTTGTATATTTATTCCTGGATACGATATATGCTTTTGTTGTTTGAGTTGGAAGTGAATAATGTGATCAAACGAGGAATATGTAGAGTTGTCTAAACCATCCCCAGTCACTACAAAACTTTCCCAGTATATACTTGAATGACTTGATGACTTGTCTGGCCCACAATAAAGCCATTAGTTAGAAGACACTCAGTTGTGCCTTGAGTTGTAACTAATACAAGCTAATTCAATAAAATTGAAAAAAGGAATGTTGTATTTTACTTGATTTGTTACTCTGTTAGATAGGTTTTAAAATTAAATTAATGACAGAATACAGGCAGAAACCAGATGATGATCATGTCTGAATGCTTCCAAATTCAGGGAAGCCAGTTCCAGGTTTTCTGGGTGGCGTTTAAAATACCTAAATTTCCAAATCTAGATCTGATGAACTTTAAGAAGGTTCAGGTGCAGAGCTGAACTTTATGCCTTGGGCTCATCTCTTGGGCAATTAAATGTAATGTAATAACATCCTACAGTGAGTGTTTGCATATATTAGCTAAAATCTTAGCAACAACTAGGGTGATTAGATGGAAAATCAGCATTTCCTACACATATGTCACAACTAGCTTTTGGTTATATTCTTTAACCTGTTTTACTGTCTCTTCTGGAGCTGCAAGTGTAAACACCTGCTTAAAAAGGTAATAAATGAACACAAAGTTGTGTCAAATTCAGGAGTGTCACCGGGAAGACCTTAGAAAAACTACATTTTTCTTGTCTATCTGGTTTTCCAGGAAATGACAAGCTAGCATATGCTTTCAATTTTTGAGGTCAAAGTTATAATTTTTGTTCGCTAAGTTACATAGGAGAAAACTTTGAGGAATCTTTAATATTGCCAAATATGTAAAGGGCAGAGATGGAAGAAGAAAACAGAGCTGTGGAACAAAGTAGTTCATGCACGGAAGAGAGATTTATCTTGGCTCAGTGGAGCCATATATAAACTTTCTTTTTGCTGGTGACTTCAGAGCAGACTACATAAGGGAGGCAGTTAATAATTTCTGGCTTTGAGCTACATCTCTTATTTAAATGCATTCTTTTAAATTTTTAAACAAGAGTCAATGAATTAAAACAACAGTGAATATTTGTCTGGGTATAAGCTAATGGTATTCACTTGCTCATAAAATTCTTGTGTTTCAGAAATTACAGCTCTTAGAAATGTGTGTGTTTTTATATTTTCTTTCTCCAAGAGCCAGTGTTTTAGGGTTGCATTTATGAAAATGTAGTAAAAGGCTCTTATTAAGAGTATAGATGGGTTCCTGTTCTGTGGGTAAATACATACGGTCTGAAGACCTGCCACAACTGGAATCAAACACAAAATGTCCAGTGATTTCCAAGAACTTGGAATTAAGCTACCTTTGTTATATATATGTCTTGATTTAAATTCTTGTTTTTAAGTGAAGGACTAGAAGGGAAAAAAAGCACCCACTGGCTAGAAATTTTCAATTGTGGTATTTTACGGATTTCAACTTTTCATGTTGTAGCATTTGAGCGTATGTATATGACATTATTTAGCTGTGGCGTAGAAATGTACTGTCATTGTATAACTGACAGTTGGCAAGAGACCGACTATAATAGTTTTCCTGTATTTATAGTAGTAATAAAGCAGATCACATAAACACAAGTGGTTTTCACACTAGAAATAAGTAAAATTGCCTGAAGTTAATTTTAAGTGTATCAAGAGGAGAACGTTTGCCAGCTCTTGAGTGACCCATTACTTTTACTATTTCTTTATGGGGGAATTTGGGGAGAGGAGGGAGGCTGTTTAGAATTGCAGTGTAATAAAAGATGCATTATATATTACATCACGGTGCATAAAAGTCAAATGTATAGGTCATGTTAAAGCATACATTACAGAATTATGTATAGCGCGTGATGATTATAATGTGAAAAGACAAGTTGTTATTGTTTTTCATGTTGTTTTGCAGTGAGCTGTGACCTTTTATTCTTTTCTCTTAAAAGCAGATAATGGCAGTTGAAACAACCTAGATAAGAATTGCATTATTTTGTGATTAAATGGAATCCAGAACAAATACTGAAGGGGCTTCAGGCGGCTTAGACTATGCTATTCTAGAAGACTGGTTTTTTTTCCTTAACATATTTAGAAGTCTGTTGCTTTTTCTAGATTCTGGCCAGCTGGAACAGCAACTTGAGGAGGCCAGCACTGCAAGGCGGGAGTTGGATGATGCTTCCAGACAAATAAAGGCTTTTGAGAAACAGGTCAGAACGCTGAAGCAAGAAAGGGAAGATCTTAATAAGGTAAAAGCATTTTGTCAGCAACTCTTCTAAACCCTAAAGAGTATTTTATTTTTGTTCATTTTACTTGAAATAACTTTCAAGTGTAAAATTAATGAGCAGACAACAAATGTGTAGTGTTGACCTACTTTGCTTCTTTGCTTTCTGCCTCTTTTTTTGACAAGGACATTATTTAAAGCATTATATGTATGATTGTTCGGTGGTCCTAGGTTACTGCTTCCAGATAGTGACCAACACCATGATCCAAATTGCATGGTGGCTGCAACGAAGGGGTTATAGCTTGAGATTAAGGTAGTGGTTAAGAAGACAGAGTAGAGGAGAACTATTCCAGACAACTAATTTAATCTGAAGTATGGGTGAGACTGTAGCATGGAAAAAATGTTAGGAATATGGTATTAAGGCTGTGTTGCAGAAGTGTTTCCGGAAGAGAGATGTGAAAAATTGCCCAAATATAAAGATTCCAAAGTAATTTCAAGTAACTATAGTTAAAGAATATTGGGGTTTATTTCTTCTTCTCTGTCTCCCTAATCCCTTGTTTTCTTATTTATAGCGTACTGTTTTTCATGGTTCTTTTTTGTTTTTGTGGTTAAATCAACCTGTAATCAGGTGTGAGATATATTAGGCTGATTCCCATCATGATTATATTAACCCAGTATTTTAGAGTCCACACTTGATGTGCCATCTATATTTAACCCCATTTCTTTTAACCCTTAAAGCTCTTAAAAACTTGAAAGCTGCCAGTTTGTCTAGGAAGGACCTTCTCTCTTCTAAAAGAACTTGTAGCCATTTACACTTCTTTTTCACAGCCTTAGAAAATGCTTTTAAATTTGTATAGATGTCAAGAGTGCCAAAAATTAATACTTCCTGCTGCTCTTCTTTCCATCCTCAGACATGCTTTTCCTTGCTTCTTTGTTCTGCTCCGGTTTGGCTGAACATCATTAAACCATTTAAACTGTTGTGGTCCCTCTGTTGTAGTGTAGTAACACAGATTTAGGACACAGCGAGCTTTGTGAAAGTCTAGTGCTGGAGAGTTAGGACCAGCAGTGTTATTTCAGTGGGTTCTTTTACAAGAATAATTATCATATATTGCTGTTAATCGCTGCAGTGTTTTGTTGCCTGAAACTCTCTGTAATATTTGATATTATGGTACAGTGTGTGGAAATCCTACTCGCCATTGCAGGTCAGTTTTCAAAACCTTCTAAAGTAAAAATTTTTGTAGAGCAGAGTTTTCCACACACCTTTATTAATCTTTTAGCAGTTGAGATAAGTGCTGTTCTTTTTATTCATTTAAGTAGTTCTTGAAAAACTATGCTAATGACATTTTTAATTAAGAAAGCAAGGTATTTTTATATTTTAGTGCAAGTGCTTGAAAGCCTTTGTTTTTAACCTATAATAACAGAATAAATTCTGACTTGGTTTATGTTTATGCAGTTTTACTAACTTCAGTAGTGTAAAACCCGGCCTCTTTCCTTATTTATAGAGGTGTACACTCTGTATAGTGGATGCATTCATGAAAAGCAATGAATCTATAGTTTTTATTCACTCTGGAGAAGGTGTTAGACGCGCATCCAAAGACAAGAAGTGGCCTTGCAGCTTTCTAGGTTTATTACTTAATTCTTTTTTTAAACTGTAGGAACTGGCAGAGTCTAGTGACAGATTAAAATCCCAAGCCAAAGAGCTGAAAGATGCCCACAGCCAGCGGAAATTGGCAATGCAGGAGTTCTCAGAGATGAACGAGCGGCTGACAGACTTGCACTCTCAAAAACAAAAGCTTGCCCGCCAGCTCCGAGATAAGGAGGAAGAAATGGAAGTGGTGATGCAAAAAGTAGAAAGTTTAAGGCAAGAGTTACGCAGAACAGAGAGACTTAAAAAAGAAGTAAGTGGTGAGAAGACTGTTTAGAATCTATGAAATAGTAGTTATATGTAAGGTTTTCTGACAAAGTAATTTTTTTCTGTTATCTGTAAATCTGTAACTCTTTGATTGTTGTTTCAAACGGTACCGGTTTTGTTTTCTAAGAATTTGAAATGTCCAGTTTAGTGCTGGAAATTTATCTCTTATATTGAAAACAATCGATAGATTTTGAAAAAAAAAAATAATTGAAGAATCCTGCCTATTAAAAACGTATGTACTTTTGTAGCTGGAAGTCCAAGCTGAAGCCGCAGCTGCTGAGGCATCCAAAGACAGGAAATTGCGAGAGAGGAGTGAACAGTACTCTAAGCAGTTGGAAAGCGAAGTAGAAGGGCTAAAGGTTAGTCTTTTTTGATATTAACACCTGCAGACTTACTGGTCGACTAGGACTTGGCTCTGTTTGATTGCTTTCAGCTGGAGGACAAAAAGGTATTGTCAGTTTGTCACTTCAGGTGATGCTGAATATTAATGCCAGCGCCCATCGCGTTATCACCCAGAAAAATGAACATTTGCCTAACGCACTTCTCAGACCAGTGTGTTCACTGCTCACTGAAGTATTTCTTAATAATCGATGATTTCTTACCAACTGGGTTTCATTATTACTTTGTTTAACTTTACCTGTTAAAAGCATTTTATTTCAGTGTAGGATGGTTGAGTAGTTGAAGACAAACCTGCAGCTTACGCAGGTTTCTTTTGGGTCTTCTGTGTACTGTGCTGTTGCTCAGCATGGAAGTCAAAAGAAGGATGGTTTCTTCCACGATAGATGTCAACTGATGTAACCATAAAGGAAGAAATTTAGTGTATTCTGCCTCTTAGCTAGAAGCTGAGACGTTTTTGCACAAGAGCAGCATCGAGCATGAAGAGTTTTGTTTGTATCGATCAGATTGCTCGCACATGTATGTGTTTTAAGGAGCAGAAACTGAAGCAAGCCAAGAATGGTCACTGTCATTTCATTCTACAATTTAGCATTTTATACAGTGCTCTGAAGAAATTAGACTTTCTCAAAAATTGAATGAGAGGGTTTTTTATTTCCACATGAGGATTGCTGTTCGTTTACAGCAAAATTCTCTTCCCAATGTTTTGTCCAGTAGGATAATTCTAAAATTTTTGTGCAAAATGTCAGATTAGGCCTATTCTGGTCTTAATTTGCATTAATAACAGGAGGGGGTTTTATTAGAATTGTGTGGGACCATTTGATAACATTCCGATCACTGCACAGAAGATTTGGGGTTTCTTTGCAGACGTTCTTTTATTTTGCCTTCCTTTGTTAAATGTGATAAAGAAATCCACTCAATATGAAACTTTGATTTATATAGCTTCTGCTGCTGTGAATTCCGGTTGTTATCTGAAAATTAAGATGTTTTTCTTCTGCTTTCATGAATCTTCACCATCAGCAAAGAGTTTGTAAGACAGTTTAAGAAGCGAGAAGAATTTATTGGAGATCTTTTGAGAATAAATGATACGCAGATTTGTAACAGCAGGGCAAGTTTATCAGAAGAGGAAATTGGACTCGTAGCTTTCTTAGTCATATTTCACAGCACAGTAAGCACATTTTGGATCATGTGAGGTTGTTGCGATACTCCATTATCCATTCAGTAAAAGCTCTGTGTAGCTTCTTAGTTAAGTTCAGGAGGTTATCATAGAGGAAAGGTCAATATTTAAAGAAAAAGGAAGGTTTCTCCAAATGAGGGGAACGGAAAAGCCCATAAATGATGGCAGGATGCTGAGGGCTAAATAAAGAGAATTTAGAGAGTACTTTGCAAAAGATGGAAGGAGGCAGTGTGCCTTCTGTCCAGCCAGGTCCTGCAGCCCTCACATGCTGGGGTTCTGCTAAGCTGTCACTAAGTGCGTGGATAAAGGAAACCTAGTGGATATCATGTAATTGGATTTTCAAAAAAACCAGACTCGGTATGAGTCCGCAGTGTGCCCTGGCAGTCAAGAGGGCAAACCCCATCCTGGGGTGCATCAAACAGCGTCTGACTGTCTATGTTCCAGGTGATGGGTTATGTCTCACTTGAAATAGCCATGTATGAAAACGTCTGTTTGGATGTCACTCTTAAATTCGGGCAGGAAGAAGCTGAGGGGAAATTACATTTAAGGTTTACCAAATCAGGAAGGTGGTGGCTAAGGTGAATGGAAATGGCTGTTTACCAGACCCCGGGGCACTGAGGCAAACAGGACATGCATTTAATACAGTACTTCCTCACAGAATGGGGAATGAACTCGTAGAACTCGTTGCCACAGGAGTTTGTGGTTTTGACAGTATCAGATTAGACTAATCTAGGGATTATGAA
Source organism: Limosa lapponica baueri (assembly GCA_002844005.1). Classification (NCBI taxonomy): domain Eukaryota; kingdom Metazoa; phylum Chordata; class Aves; order Charadriiformes; family Scolopacidae; genus Limosa; species Limosa lapponica. The sequence continues at coordinate 38,548 of KZ507996.1, read as the reverse complement.
CATTGATGAATTCAAATTGATTGAACACCACGTCCCCCAACTGTGTGGAGAGGTACTCTCTAACACCTTTAGTCTAACAGTTGTTGTATTCCAAGGGGAATGGACCTCAAAAAAGGTGCTGTCCCCAAAAGGCCACTGCTTTAGGGAAGACACTGGTCTCACCCAGTAAGGCATCTCTCAACGTTGCTCTTCAGTGGAACCAAACACAGTACTGGAATGGTAGGAGTAGTGAAAGTGTCCTGGATAAGTAAGGGAAGAAGTTAATGACTTGGACCACATGTTGGAGGAAGGTACCAAACGAAACCAGTTGTCATTTGCAATAAGTTTCTCATTCTAATCAAACTTCCATTAATGTTGAGAAATAGAACTATATGGAACAACAGAAGAGAAAGGCTTTTGCTTTTGTCAGAGCAATATTATATTGACTACTGCTCTCTTTCTGTTCTTCACCTATAGATAGATGTATTTATTGGTAGATTTTAAGGCATTTCATAGGTGTGCTAGAAGATCTTACGTTTGCTGTTTACTTCAGTCAACTTAGTTATAAAGTCTTAGGTGAGCATTCAGACAGCCAAAATTCTGTTTCTGGATTGAATTGCACATATAGAAAAAGTGTATTGGGTAGGTCTGGTTTGGGCCAACTACGCAATTTTTTGTGCTAATTTGTATGGCTGATTTATTTTTTTGTTTATTCTTTTGTAAGTTCATTTCAAGCAAATTTAGACTAAATTCTGCATGTTAAATGTATAGGTAGCCTATAGAAATGAAATTCTCAACTCTTGCCTTCCTGCCTGAGTAACAGCAAATTACTAAATTGTGGTAATCCACATAAGTGATAATTAATGGGATGGTAATAAGGAAGATGCCATCTTTCTTAATATGTTGCATTTGCCAAATATTTATACCATAAAACTTCAGGATATTAGCATGACAATCCTAACATTCTTCATATTCTTAACCAAGGCAAATTATTATTAACATCTACAAAGGGCAAGATACAAGCCTGGAAGCAATACAAAACAGCACTTGTAACAAAAGGCTAATCTCATTAAAGGCAGGCCAGAAATCCTCAAGATTTTTTAATGGCACATTCATTTAGGATTATGTTACTTAAATAGCAAGTTTTCCCATGCCACCTGCTCTATTATCGCAGTGTTTAATAGTTATTCTTCTTGTCTTCAAGTGCAAAACTTGTATACTATGTAACCATAGTAGGTGATATACATGTCAATACATACAGTAATATTGACAAGACTGCTCTCAATTTGGACTACTTAGCTTTATACCTGCCTAATGAAGGAACTGCTGCGTGGAGGGTTTTTTATTTTGGTTTTTGTGTATCTCTGTGTGTGCACGAGAGGGAGATAGAGGGAAGATTTCCAGCGTAGTTATGGCATCTAACTATCTGTATGCCAGGAGATGCGTTATGTCTCTGTTGCACCAGTTGTCCACTTGAAACAGGCATGTATGAAAACATCGATTTGGAATTTGTGCTTATATCAATTCAAAATATATCCTCTGTTTACGATATTACTCTAGTTCTGTGAGCCACTGTACTATACCATCCAGCTCTCTCTTTTACTGCGCTGTCTGTCTTAGGGCCTTAATAATATCTTTTCATTGTGGAAAAAATATGAAATACCATTAAAACATTTTACATACCTGATAGATGATGTTGCAAAGCCTAAACTTTTTACATGCTCCGTTGTCATATATATGTGGGCAATTGGGCACATTGGGCCATAACAAACAAGTTCAATAGTTAACTGCCTGCGCATGAAAGAAAAGACCTATACTTCCTTACTTCTTTAATCTTTCTTTCTCCAAACCCTCTCCTGTTAGGATGGCTGCTTCTCTCTCCGATTTACCATGCTGCATCCTGAGGGCAGGATTTTACTCTTGGAGCAAAACAAGTGGTCATTTGGATGAGTTGGAGAAAGCAACGCAGTAGCAGCACATACCATCTCATCCCTTTAGGGGGCTTTGCAGTGTCCTGATGACACCCACAGCACAGCTCAGCTTTCTCAGAGAACTCTCATGGTGGAAATTCAGCTCATCTGAATGTTCTACAATGACATTTAACTCTTAAAGTCTAGTCATACATCAGCAAAAGAAAATTACCCAAGGCCATGTTTAATTAAGGGTAACTGAGAGAATTTTAATATCTCATGGTAAAAATGGAGGGATAATTAACAAAATATCTTCAAGCCTCCTGAAGGTGTGAGACAGTCACCATAAGGAAGTAGGTTTTCCAGTTACCTGCACTCTCTCAAAACATAGGGTTTTCATTAAGTAATTTCCTTTCTTTAGACTACCTTTAATTACATATTTAAAAAAAAAAAACAAACAGAAAAAAAGCCAAGCCAAGTTATACATGTGTTTACATTTAAAAGCATTTCCACACTTGGATTTCAGTGTGTGTCATGCCACTATCTCATTTTGAAACTGATCTTGCTCCTCCTCTATGTCATGGCAGGACATTGAGTTTAGTGAGTGCAGCACTTGGTGCAAATGTGGATGTGTCCTGAAGCAGTGTGTAAAAACTATTGAAATGCCAGAAGACCTCACTAAGAGAGCTATGCAGCTGTGAAAATCGAAGTAATTTACTCTTACTGTTTAAAGTTTGCTTTTCCTACTAATCTGCTACGATGTAAATGGTCAGTTTGAGTACAATAGGTTGTTGCAATCCATACAGTGTTCTGTAGCTGGATTTTAGCCTTCAGTTAAGCCTCTTCTTGTGTTGATATAGCTTTTCCACAATTATGTATGCTTTAAAATATATTGACTGTGGATCGTAGTCCTTATTCTCTGTTCCTGAAAGTCACTTGAACTTGTTGCTGCCAACCATGTGAGTGGGAGCATTAAAATCTCCTAATCCTTTGGTCGCTTTCGGACTGCATTGTAAGAGGAGTCAGAATTGTGGCCAGAGATAAAGTGATGATCAAATTTTAAATGGCTTGAAAACTATTACTGCATTTACACAAAATGAGAAAGAATGCAGTTCAGATTGATGCTCAAACAAATTTTCATAAATATTGAGATAGATGTGTTTTAACTCAAGTCTGTAATGGGATATTTTCTAAATGTGGACTTATGAATGGTGAAGTGTGAAGATTATTATGAATAATCTTCAGCATTCTTGAGTGCTAACTTGAAGCTGTTTATTTTAGCAAAAACAGGTTGGTCGCTCACCCGGGGTAAGCAGTATAGAACACCAGCAAGAGATCACTAAATTAAAGGCAGACCTGGAAAAGAAGAGTGTTTTCTATGAAGAGGAACTATCTAAACGTGAAATAATGCATGCTAACGAAATAAAAAGTCTGAAGAAAGAGCTACGGGATGCAGAGAGCCAGCAGCTTGCCCTCAAGAAGGAGATCATGATTTTGAAAGACAAGTTAGAGAAAACCAGAAGAGAAAAGTGAGTATTGTATGGAATTTCCCTTTAAGCTCAAAATATCTTTTGAAGTCTCCCCGTATGTTTCCAAACACACTCCCACTTCTGTAGCTGTAGTGCAGGTAGGTGCGTTTTGGCTGAGCTAATGCCAGGGTTGAAAATAGTCACCTTTAAAAATATGACAGAACAAAAAAATCCACAACCCTGTACCGAAACAGTTAATTTTGCACCAGAATTCCTGCACAGGCTGACCATGCTGAGGTACATAACTTGAGTTGCACACTTGCAACTCTGGGTAAGTCAACCCCTGAAGCTTATGTTGCAGTTTAAAATAGGGGGGTTTTGACATTTTTTTTCTGTTTGGTATTTTCATCATTTCATGCAAAACTAATATGTTAGAGATCAATTATTACTTCCATTTCTGCCAGAGCAGGAACAGTCACCTAATGTGGACTAAGGCTAATCCACACAGGCTTCCATCCAGTGTTAACATCAGTCATCAGGCTACTGTAGCCATAAGCTGCTTTATCTCCTCTGACATGGTCATTTGTCAGAGACCTGCTTTTTTCTTTCCCACGTGGTGGAGCTTGTAACTGGCCTTGGGAACGCTCCTTGAGGCATTAATCAATAAAAACAAGTTTTTCTGTTTGATAGTGTAGTATTGGAAATAGTCGTAAATTGAATGGATTCATTTTCATTCATAAAAAATTCAGAATGCCTTTAGAGACCCTAACAAAGATGCTTCTTTTTGCTGCTGTAGTAAGATGGCATACTAGAAAAACCATGGAGAAGTTCCTGCTGAAACTTAGCCAAACTGTAGCAAGTCCTTATATAGAAGTAGTAAATAAAATATTTCTCAAAAAAGCTTATGCAAATAGAGGTGGGAACACTGTTTCTCTGGTAAATTATTTCCAGCAGGGGGGAAGTAGATCATGCAGCTTAGAATGCAGTGGATGAACTGTTTCTTCCTAGAATATAGCTATGCATAGGCTCGACACATGAACGCAGTAATTTGCTGCTTTGTTCTAGGTTGAGAGGTAAAACTTGCATCAGCAGCATGTTTTCCTTGCACCACAGCTTCATGGTCTTGCTGAGTTATAAATGCACAAAAGGCTATGCTGTCCTGTTACGTGAAAAGGTGACAGTGTGATACTCCTTTAATGCCATGTCAGTCCAATAGTGTCTCAAAAGGAGGAATATTCAATAAAGAATTATTAATATCTCTTCCTGCAGGCTAAACTGTTGCTAAAGCTCATGGCTCCGAACACTGACCAGACCAAAAAACTTCTCTGAGTTTTAACAGAACCATTCTAGTGTTCTACAATGGCAAAAGTTGTAACTAGATGTCCATCAAGTGAAATAACAAACGGCCTAATGATGCTGATCTGCTCCCTGCTGGCTAGTTCAGAAACGTTTCAGTCTAGTTTCTCTCTAGAAATAATAAAAGAGCCGTATGCAAATCTAAAATGAGCGCTGACGTAACCCTGGGTTCTATCTCTATCTATTTCAAGTATTGGTGTAAGAGAACGTTTTAAAGCGTGAACAGAAGCGTGTCACGTAACCAGAATCTGCTGCTTAGCCCTTAATAGGAAGGGCTTCAGCAGCGTATGATGTGTCCAAGCACATGAGGAGTGATTAATAAAGACCTGATCTTAACTGGGTTTTGTTAAACAGATCTGCAGAATCTCATGCAAATCTTAGGACTTCAAAGAAATGCCGAAGTCCGCTGTGTAGGGTGTGCTACAAATCAACTTCTCTAGGTGGTTCAGAGGTTGAGAAGGGAAGCTTAAATATTAGGAATGGGACAATTGCTGTTGCTGCTCAATTCTCAGTATTTCGTAGTTTTTCCTAAGAGAACATGGATTTTTTGGGGGTGTTTCTGCTTACACACATTGTTTTAAGCCTTTGTAATCAGGCAAAGATTTTTGTGAGTCTGCCAGTACAGAGGTGTTCAATGGAAGTGGCGAAAGGGAAGCACCTGGAGGCTTTATGCTGAAATAAGTGGAATTATTTCAACAATAGGCTTGGGCTGGGTGTGGAATTGAAGTGTGCGTATACAGTTTGGGAAAAAAAATTTAGTAGTCTAAAAATAATCTTTAGTGCGTATTAAAAAAAAGGTTTTGATAAGAAGCTGCAGTTGCATTACTTCGTAAGGGCGATAGTATAGAGTGAACAAGAGCTTGGTCAAAATCTGTGTGTACTTTTTTATATAACTTACATGTTGGTGGTTTCTGTTTCATTTTTAAAATTAGGTATTTTTTCTTTGTTTTCTTCAAATTTAAGCTTTCATACTTTGGCTATTTCAACAGCATAAATCTTCAAGGGAGAGAAACTTCCTTTCTGTACCAAATGATTGCCCTTTGCTAAAGTCTGATAAACTGCATGCTATTAAATTTGGGAACGTAGGAACACAGTATCAGGCCAGTGATCTATGTAGCACAATATTCCACTTCTTGGAATTGTCACTATAAAATATTTCAGAAGAAGGTGCAAGAAACTGCGTAAATCATGTTTGTAGAATTTTGTTTAAACCTGTCATTTAATGATAGATTTATAAAGCAGAGAGCTTTCTAAAACAGTGTTTGTTGTTTTTAAATTGTGTGATATAAAGAAGCCTGGGGGCTGGTGTTTGTTTCAGGTCTACTTTTCTTGATTTCAAAGCAGTAAGATAAAATATTTTTCCACTTTGTACAGCTGCAATAAAGAGCTGGAGTTACAAAGTGGTACTATAAAGCTGTATTTCACATTGCTTGCATGTGGTTTGCTACAGTTATTTTACTGATAAAAAGAAAGCTGGATCATGTATGATTTTTTTAAACTCGAAGAGCGGACACATAGCTAAATTTTAGATGAGAGAAAAAGCTTGATGGGAGAGGAGGATGCCAGGCTTCAAAGCAAATGTGTTATTTTGATCTTCTTGGCTGTCCAAGGTACGTCTGGGGAGTCTGTCACAGTTCTGGTTTGCTGAGTTGATGTTTGGGTAGGATGGATTATACCCTCCTTCTCCTCTGTTTAAATTTTAAACTTCTTTGTTCCTGTATTATACTACAGCAGTCTGACTTAGTGGGATTATGACAATCACTAGTTGAATTAAGAATCTAAAATACAGAAAGCTACAAATATGTTGGGCTCTTTTGCCAATCCAAAGCTTCCTTAATCCACCACCATTTATGGCTGTTTTGAGCCTTAAAGCCTTAAAAGAACAAATTTTAGATAAATACAGAATAAAAAACCCTAAACGAAACCATAAAACCGTAAAATCTAAATGAAAGAAATAATTATAAATTAGTTTGGTCTACAGTCTGAGAAATTAGCTTTGAATCTGTGCCTTGCAAACGGAAGCAGGACCTGTTATTAATTCCCCTGAGGGCCAATGCTTTAATCTCTTCCTGCCTTTTCCCTAAGCTGCTCATCACACGTGTGGAAGCTGTTGATACTGAAAAGGAGGAGTGGAGAATTTCAAACTCGGCATTTAAACACTAACGATAGTATGTTACTTCGCTAAGGACGCAGTGTTATGTTTCAAAGGATGCCTGGCAACGTAGAATTTCACCACGAGTCTAACGTGCTGTACTGGATTTCAAAGGGTGGTTGAAGCGCTAAATGAATTGCAAATTAGGAGTAGGAAATTCAAACCAGCATTACTCTTAACTGGGTGCACTGTAACCACTGACACTCCTCATCTTTTAAGGGTGTTCTCCCAGTTTGGCAGAGTTGTAGTAGTTCTGCATCTCAGGAAAAGAGGCGAGGATGTAATTCCTCAGTTGTCCAATGTAAAATTTGGAGGGGTATTCAGGAAGAAATTTGCGATGCTCCAAACGAGGTTTCCCCTGGACAGAGTTAACCTTTTATACTGGGCACTTTTTCAAACCTTTTAAGGCTAGACAGTGGTATTTGCTGAATGGATATTTATCTGTGGCATTTATAGTATAGTTCCATCAACCAACTGATGAGCTTTGTGCCAGTTACCTGAATAATTGGTGAAATGGAGAATACAACACACAAATGTAGTCTCGAAAAGAGCGGACGTGAGGTGGGAGTTGTATGTCTAAAACGTTGCTGTGCACCACTTTAGGGAAATTGCAATGTTTTTTTGGCAAACAGAGGATCCAGCAGCTTCATTTATTTCCATGTTCTCATATTCATTGTGCAAGATCAAAGCTGAAGTTAAGCAGAATCAGGCAGCGGTTCTCCTCTACGGAGTGACATCCACAGGAGAAGGGAAGGGTTGGGTGAAACAGCTACTTTGAAGCTGTTTCTCAGGAAGAATGGTCCGAACATGCTCTAGAATTTGGTGATATTAGTAGGTTATCTCATAGTAAGTACAATCTGGCAATTGTGGAAATGTCTAAGTTAAAATAATGTTTCTGCAAGCTGAGAATTTACCCTGAATGTCTGAAAATATTGACACATCCTTTGGTTCTGCAGAATTACAGCTGCTCAGTGTTTGGAGGATTCATCTAAAGAATAAAAGACATATAAGTGGATCGATAAACGTTAGCTCAGTGGAGCTCTATTAATTCCATACTGAGGGATCATTGTGTAATGATAAAATTCAACAGTCTGTGCATTGGTCTTTATGTATTTAAGTGGATAGTGGGATGAGTAGGAAAATTATAGTTCTGCTTCATTTTATTTCTTAGCCAAAGTGAAAGAGAGGAATTTGAAACAGAGTTCAAACAGAAGTATGAACGAGAAAAGCTTCTGCTAACGGAGGAAAATAAAAAGCTTTCAAATGAACTTGATAAGGTAAGTGCTTATTTGTTGAGTCCTGACTTTACAGCCATTGTATGCTATGTACTAACTGGACAATATAGAGCTATATTGGCTATTATTAACTCTTAATTGACAGCAGAAATTAGTATTACACCAAAAGTGGTGATTAATATCTGATTTGAATGGGAGTGTCTACATGTATCTGAACTTAAGAGTGTGTGCACATATATATATGCCTTTATGTGTAGGAATTGGGTTAGATGGTCTCACAGTTTGGTAAGATTAATTTTAGACAATACCTCAAGCAAAAAAAGAAAGATTATTTCATTGTATGAACCCAAATATAAAAATACATAGTTAATGATGTGATTACTTCGAGTGTATTTGCATGTCAATTACTGTGAAATAGCAGGTTCCCTCCCACCCATTGATATTAAGTGTTACTTTGAGATATTAAAAAAATACAAATGATAAACCATATTAATTGAAGTGTGATGAGCAAGGAATTATTATGTTGCATGCATTTAGATTATCTCTTTATTGTTCATTTTGACAGGTTATTCAGGTTCATTGTGGATTAGCCATGTCTTGCTAAACTTGTCTTTTCTTTTTGTAATGCATTACATTTTCTAAAAATATGATGAAAGTACAGTGTTCTTCAAAGTAAGCATGTTTGCATGTCAGAGTTCAAATTAAAGTATATTTTCATACCATATAAGACTCATACTCTGTATGCCTATATGTAGGCTTAGTCCAAGGACTAAGTCACTTTGATAGTTTTTCTGCTCAGTCTCCTTTTTTTTTTTAATTTGGTTAGCTTTGTATTTTTCTTGTCAAATGGCACTTAGTAAATAGGCATTTTTAAATCATAAGCCCATTTTGGTGATAAATGTGGAGCAGAGTACCCATATTAGGACTAAAAAGTAGAATAGATTTAAAACTCATATTTTTTTCATCATTTTGAGTCGTTAATGTATTTCAGTACTAGAAGAAGCCTTTCACACGAGATTCGTTCTGAGCTGGCCTTCCTGTAAAGTCTATCTAGTCTGTAATTCTAGTTTGACTTTCTGAATAATTATTGACCATAATGAGGGTTTATTTCCTGGTACCAGCTCAGGTTGGCTGGGGCTTTTGTCTTGCCAAATGTGCCTGTATGAGTGACAGCCGTGTGAATGCGAGGGAAGTTAATTGCTATGTATAACCTATTGTACTTACAGATGTGCATTTAATTTCAATTTCCCTGTCTGCAAGTAAGTAAAATGAAAAATAGGGGGATGTGAGATACCTGGAGAATCTTGAGACTGACTCGCCCCTGTTTCTGTTAAGCCTCTCATTCTCCATGGTTACTAAACAAGAGAAAGGGTCTGCATTTTTATCTGAGCTATAACAATTCTTCTGCCCTTGCATTACTCTTTTCATGTAGTTTTTTCTATATAGAACAATCCCACACCTGTAGAGTGCAAAGCAGAAACCTTCGAAGAGTTATAGAGGCATTTGGAGAGTAATTCTCAGAAAATTAACTAATTTATTAGAGTAAAAATGTAGTTCTAGTCCTTAAAAATGGCCTTTCAGTACAGCTAAGGTCATATGTGAGAAGAGATTCTGGCTTTTATTTGTTACATGGTGTTCATTGTGATGGGTAGTAGCAATTTTTGAAGCAGATGCATGATGGTGGGAGAGGGGAACGTGTGGCTTTGAGTCTGCTCAAAGCTGGATTCACGGCAGCTTCTACCTTTAACACATTGTTTAAATTCTCCTTCAGCTCACCACCATGTTTGAGAGGCTGAGTATGAACAACCGGCAGCTGGAAGAAGAGATGAGAGACCTGGCTGATAAAAAGGAGTCCGTGGCACACTGGGAGGCCCAAATTACCGAGATCATCCAATGGTGAATACTCTGCTCTCGTGTCATTGCAGAATCCTTTCTATACGTGGTCGGGCCGTTACGGAGCTTTTCCCTTTGCCTGTGGCATTTGGAATCGCTTCGGTGAAATCTCTCACCTGCTTGGATCCTGCTGTATTTTTGCTTGAGATTTTAATAATATCCAAACCTGGAAAGTTGGGTTCCTCCTTAAGAACAAAAGTGTCTTACCTAATACAGCTTTTTTAAGTGCAGAAAAATCACAGCCATTGGGTGTGGCTTGTGGCTTTGGAGGAACCCTGGAAGGAGTCATGTGCTGGGCTCACGCCTCCCAGAGGGAACAAGCCTGGGAAAAGCAGTGGCTTGAGAGTGTTTGTGTCTCGGCGTTAATTTCCTTCATCTGCTTGGCATGTGGCAGAATGAAACAAATACAGTGCAACTTTTATATGATTATTTTTTTTTTACAAGGAGGGCATTTGAGACTACCACAAAGCCAGTCAAGTGATGTTTCTAATAATACTTCTGCTAAATAATGACGTTATGTTTCTAAAGTTTTCTGTCCAGTTCTAATAAATTAAGGAAAAAAAAAACAAACAATTTGAAACTATGAAGAGAAAAAGATTGTTTTCTCTAGGTGGCCTTTACTTTTCCTGTCCCTTTTATGGTCTATTGCGGTGTTTAGCATTTACAAAACCAATTTGCATCCAAACGTGTTTTTTTTCACACATCATCCAGCTCTGGGAAGGTTTCATCATCATATACTAATCTTATTTTTGATTCGCTACTTGATATTTTTTTCCCCCCATTTTTCACATCTCGTGTTAGTGAAAAAATCTTATTTATTATGTCAAAGCAAGAATGGAAAACATTTGTTTTACTGAACTGTAGTTTGGTATTGTTACAATGTCAGTATAATTTTGTTGTCCAAATACAGAGCAGTTTGGCTTTTGAATATAGCCATGTGAATACGTAGTAAGAAAGAAGGCTGAACTCTGGGGTTCTGGGATTGTTTTAAACAGTATTTGTTACATAAAATATGAAGTCCATAGAGTTTCAAGGCACTGTATTTGTAGCAGAGGTTAAAAAATACAAAGGGCCAACTTCATGCATGTTCCTTTTACATCTTTTCTCTCATAAGTGTGAGGTAGTAGACAGCTTGCATCACCAAAAAAAAAAAAATTCATAGAAGTTGTTTAGGTGAAGTTAATTTCTAGCCACTCAGAAATGTTTATTCAGAAAAAAAAAAATCAATGTAACAAAAGAGACAAGTCTATTATTTCACATTTGATATAGTTTTAAGGTAATGCTTATCTGCCTTAATGCCCCAAGGTAACCAAACCCCTTTTTTCAGATTTACATGTGAAAGCACTCCTAACGCTTGGCAGTTCCAGAAAAAGACAAGTCAGAATTAGCTGTGGATTGTTTTACTTAACATTATGTAAAAACGCACCAACAACCATTACGAATGTCCCTTCTCCAATTTATGAGAGCATTTAATATTTGAATATGTGGTTCAGGTATATGATAAAGCATCTTGCACTAATTAGAGATGTCACTGGGGAGTAAAAGAGGTTTGGGATTGAGAATTTTGAGATCAGGAACATACAAGACCATCTGAATGAAAGATACCATTTTAGTCATCCTTTAAGATAATCAAGTGTCTTTTAAGAAGTATGGAACTAAAAATTAAAGAATTATGTGAAAAGAAGATAAAAATAGAAGTACTGTGGGTAAACATAAGGAGATAAACCAAATCTCAATTTTCATACTTCTCTTTGCTTATGTTAGATTTTTTTTCAACTATGTGAGGCCATATCTTGGCTTACATTTTTGTCTTAGTATATTTCGATTTTCCATTTGTTACCCAGATAATCTGATTGTGTCCATCTGCTGTCCTCAGAGCTCAGCACTGCATAGTGACACTAGGTCCGTCTCTGGGGACTTCTTGCTGTGGAACATGGGGTGCTATATGAAGTATTTAAACTTCTAGAACAATGATAAACATTTTAAAAGAAAAAAAAAATAACTTTGAAGAAAACTAATCTTATTAGTCTTATAATCAGTCACAAGCCTATGTTTTCCTCAGAACATGTAATTTAAATCCATACCTGTCTTCCTCTTCAGTATGACAAGAGAATGCCTTGGAGCTAACAAAGTCGGGTAAGGCTTATAGGCCCCCTCTTCAAAATGAACAGCTTTTTCAC
>KZ507996.1:0-17367 GCA_002844005.1 Limosa lapponica baueri | reverse complement strand
GTATGTATATTTTAAAGAGGGGAGGGTTCTTTGTTCACTGTGGGTTATGTTTAGAGCAAGACGCTGACGTTTTTTAAGAGAAATAAGTGACTTTTGATAGCACCAATCTTTGGAGATGCACACAGTCCTGCAGTCTCTGGTCATAATATGCATATGTATATATAATGTATTTGTAGCATTCAGGAAGCTAGAGTTTGTACACACCTGTGATTTATAAACACCCACACAGCAGCCCAAAGAAAAGAAGAAGAAAATAACAAGTCAGTAGAAGCAAGTTAAAATAACAGTCAAGATGTTATTTTATGTCAAGCCTCCGTGGCTCCAGAGGATGCAGCGTCCCTGCTCTGTTTGCTGGCTGAAAACCCACAGAGGCATCTGCAGCTTCACCTGGGATGGTGTTACTCTCAGACATTGAAAAGCGAGAGGTGGCAGCCAGGCACAGAGCGCATGGGTCGGGGAACTCGTATTATTTGGTGTGTTCCTCAAACAGCCTGTTCTGTGTGATTTTGTGGAAGCCTCGCTGTTTGCTAAAGCTGTCTTGTCATGGCAGGCATTGAATTGGACATAAGCACATTAAAAACCTGTGCCTTTTGCGTAATAGACACCTACATACAGTCTGTTTTCATGTTGAATTCTCATCACACGCATCCTGGCTTGGAAGAGGTTAATTAAACATACGCTGATTGCATAGTTGGGTGTACATATATTAAAAAAAACCTTTTACTCTGGAAAGCAGACCAAATGTAACAACTTGTTTTGAAAAACGTAGGTGGTTCAGGTGGATACTCAAACCCCAATTCAGCAAGGCAAAGGTCCTCCATTAAAAAGTCGTTTTTCTGTAGCTTAAAAAACCTGCTGCTGTTTTCTAGGTGTAAAGCACCAAGACTCACAGAATTCTTTCTTGGCATTTTTGAATGCGCCTACCTCTGCTCTGGATCAATTTGAAGTAAGTGCACAGCTATTCTATCTCTGTTAGTCACTGGAACTGCTGCTGTCACATGTAATATATTGCTGAGAGTTTGCTACTGTATCTTAATCATATTGCCCCATTTATATTTGTGTATAACAATATGTGAGAATGGTTTCTGATTTACAGTGCCAGCTATCTTCTCTTGAACACTAGTGATCATAGTGAATTCTCTCTTTAAACCTTCAATGCAGAAATTTTCCTGATTTTTGTAGTGAACATGAAGAGCGTAGTTGTTCAAATGTCCTTTCTTTGTATTTGGAAAAATGCTAAGTAATGCGGGTACTGGTTTGGTAAAAATGAGAGAAAATACATAAATAGTCTTTGAAATGAAGTTATAGATACTGTGTATTTATTAGGTTGTCTTCATCTTCTGTTTTACACAGATCTGTAAAACACAGATAATTACTATTCATCTCTTCCCCACAGATTCTAGATGCTTATAAAAGAAATCTGTTGAATTCCTTTGTCACTTTTAGACAAAAGACCAGTTTAGGTAGAAAACCTGGAAGAAAAAACATGAAATGGTATTATACATTTCATATCTTCTTTTTTTAATCAACAGTAAGCAATGCATCATTTTTCTTTTTAAAAGAGCAGCTGGGGTGAAATACTGGTCAAACTGAATTCAGAGGGGACAAGGCACCACCTTTACAGTTACACATTGGTCTAAAATTTACCCCTGTGTTTTCCTGATGAGTGTACAAGGTGATCACGTTTAGCTGTGAAACAGCACAATCTCTGATGTCATTGATGTTCCAAAATTTACTTTCTTTTCATTGTGTATTCATAGATTCATTTTTCTCTCTTGGAGTCCTCACAATTAACACCATTTTTTTAATTTGCATTTTAATTATTTATCTTATAACTTACTTTCAATATAAAAATCCTGTTGAAGTGTAGGAATATTATTTTACTGAGTAAATGCTGGGAAAAGATTGGGTTTTATTCAGGTAGTTTATTGATTAATTGTCTGTGAAAGGCAATTAATGAAAACTTACTATTACTGGCACTACTTATTTACAGTTCTTTATTTTTGCACTTTTATTTATATTGAACAGTTTTCTTCATCCATCTCTCTCTCTCTCTCTTTCTTTTTTTTTTACTGCTGTTTTCATTAAAATAGGATTCCTTTTCCTCCTCTTCATCCTCATTGATTGATTTTATGGATGACGTAAGTCTTTGACTTTCAAGCCAGTAGATCCGTCAATACCAGAGCTCAGTTGATTAATTTGGAATATTCAAACATTAATGCAGTCAACTTAAAAAATCTGAAGTGCAGTGGAGAACAGAATATTTCTATAATAGCATACTTATGGCTATTTATATAGATAGAAGTTCAGTTTTAAAGTAAACGTTTTTCTTTAGGTGCAGGTGAAAAATTCTTAATTGCAAACAGTCTTCCTAATGGGGAGAAGCTGCTTTTGGGCCTTACCTACTGATATGACCTGTAGAAAGTGGTTCTAAAATCACTGGCACATTTTTAATTTATTTAGTTCTATTGCTTCATATAATTACTTTATCATTAGTTGTTTCCAAAAGTTTTCTGATCACTTCAGTGAAAATGTTTTCCTTGCGTACAGTTTATATCTGTTCACTCAAATAAAACAATGACTCTTTTATAGCCTAATTACTAGGAAGTAATTTTCACTCTAACTGAAGTAACTTACTTCTTTTTATTGCCATTTGAGATGATAGTTTTTAATAAGGGCGGTTTTTAAATATTTAGCCTAGTTCACTGCATTCTAAGGGAATTGAATTAAAAGATAAAAATTGACTGCATTATATTTCTTTCAGACTGAAGTAGTAGGCACATAAAAATAAATAGTAATAAGCTTTTTTCAATCAAAGTATATACTGTGCATCCATGGTAGAGAACCATCCATTACAACTCTGAGTATGTTGTGTGTGTACGTCTGTGTGTGCTTGTATATATGTGTCTACACATACATACATATTTATAGATATGTATTTAAAATAATTCTATTTACATTAAAAGGTGATGTAATTAATTTTATTCTAGAAATGTCTGCTGGGAAGGATGTAACAAAGAGGGGATGGTACATGGGCCTGATCTACTGGTTGCATTTCATTTCACAAGCTCTAAAAAGAATCTTTTCTTCAAGATGCCTTTTTTTTTTTCTGTATATAAAGTGTTTATCTTAGCCAAAATGTGAAGGTAATTTCTGGTTCCATAGTAGAAGGTATTTGTCGGCACTTTTGTACAGCATATAGAAAACCCTGTCTTGCTGATATTGTTGGAATTTTCTTACCCCCAAAAAATGAGAGTACAGTTCCTGTCATGTTAGTTCTACAATAAATGAATAATATTTATATTCTTTACCTGGATTAAAGAAGTGTCCTCTATGTTGCCTGAGTATTAGGAACGTTTAGTTTGTATCAGCAGGCTCTTTCATAGAAAGTTACCTTTAAAAATATCTCATACTCTCTCCTAAAAGCTGTTAAAAGAGAAATAAAGTACATATGGGGTGGAGTAGATGATAATGTTCTATTTTGCAAGGGAAACCTGAAGACAAGAAAATTTCCCTGGTTGCTATCTAGTTAGTTTTGAAGGACATCAGTACTTTATTTTTTATTTAGTGTTGGTTGGGGTTTTTTTGGGGGGGTTTTTTGTTGGTTTTTCTTAAAGACGGCAGCATGGTTTTTTCACAAGCATTTTGACAAAATCGTATTTTTTTTTTTGGTCTATGCAAGTGACTAATGTTCTGTTGGTGCCCATCCTTAATGACATTCTTCTTGATTGTTCTGCCCAGATCAAATCCTTGGTGTATATTGTTGCATGTGAATGACTTCATACATGCAGAATCAAATTTCCCCTGTTCCATCTTCAGCTTGAATCCAAATGGAGCAGTTTTTTCCTCAGTTGCCCTGGGCAAGAGTACATTTCTGGCCTGGGCTGGCCAGGGGCTAAGATGTCTCACACCGGGCCAGATTTCTTTCTCATCTGGCAAAACTGCAAAAGACAAGAGTTGACAGGAAGAGCACCCTGCAGACAAATACAAGACCTGCTGAGTTACCTGCCTTTATTAGAAAAAGAAGTAACGCTGATGTCTGCGTTAGTAGGTGAAAGGCGGTATCATTAAAGTTGTGCTTAAAGTCAGTTCTGTATCTTTCATTTATTGGATAAATACTGGATTAATTCATAGTGAGATTCATAACATAGCCTCTGAATTATTGAAATGAATGGTTATTTGTGTTTTATCTCATTGAGTTTGTTCAATATCAATGTATTAGGCAGACTTAAATCAAAATAAGGATATTAAAAAAAAACCTCCCTGCTGAATGTGACCTCCATTCCCTTTCCCGTGTCTCTTTTTGGCTGTAATTACCTTGAAGGGCAGTGTTTCTTGCAGCATTTCAAGAAGAATTAACCTGTGCTCAGTCATACCTGAGAAGTGTGTGGGTTCTTTTTATTTTAAGACCAAGGAAGAATTAGAAGTCCTCAGGTCAAACTCATGCAGTGCTGCAGTATCACATGGATTTCAGTATCCATAATCAAGAACCCAAAGAAACTATTAATATTATCAGTAAATACAAATATTACCAGTGGCCCGTAGTGTTTCTCCAGCCTCTGTGCTTCATTATGGAATGACAGAGAGAGTGTAAAATTTTATACAGTTGCAGTTAGATAGCACTCTTTGCAAGATCTCTGAAGTCTGTTTAACATACAGAAGTATAAGTAGCGCTGAGTCTGGCCCACTGATTACATTTGGAGTTTACTAGGGTGGGTATGTCTTGTGTGTACATCATCCCAATAACGGCATTGTTTATAGTTCTCTGTGTATGACTGGAGTTAATTTTAATTGTTTCAATGAGGAAAATGGTAGCTTTGCAGTTTCTGCGGGAGAGAAGTAAAAATAAATGTCCTGCTGCCTCTGTGGCCTAGAGACACTGAGAAAAAAAAAGTAGTAACTCACTATTGAGGTGGTTCCAGCTATCCCTCCTCAAATCGGAAGAAAGATACTTGGTCAGGTTGGCAGAACTGATGCCTAAATCCTCATATCAGCAAAAGCTTAAATGCTCAGAAGCGATCCCTGTATCTCCTCTGCAGACAGGAGCGGGCAAAGGGGAGCAGGAATAGATTTTGCTGTCCCTAGTTTCTGGTTTTGATGGGAAGGGAAATCACCCCCAGTGATTAATAGACTCATTTCTAAATCTTTGCCACTGTTTCTCCTGTGTGTTGCAGGCTGTCTCTCAGTAACCTCGTCTAGGTGTTAAGTCTCCTGTGTTCACTAGAAGTGTCTGATAGTCAAAGTGTTGGGTTTTGGTTTCTTGCCAGGTGGATCTTTGTGTATCTCGCTAGCTACTAGAAGCAATCATCAAAACATGAATTTGTGATTATTTATAGCAATAAAATGGAGTCCCATTTTCCCTTGACAAAATTATTTTCCCCACTTGCTAGAAAATACTATTTTTCCCGTTTTCAACACGTCACAAATTAAAAATAGATTTTTTAAATCCTCCTGCAATCTGCCCTCACATCCAATCCCTGTGGGCTTTGGTTAGACTAAACAAATCTGAACTTTGCAAATAACCACAGAATAAATCATGTTCTGAATTCTCATTATCAAACAGAGTAAGTGATAGTAGTGTGTGACGAGAGCCCTGACTCTACCTGCACATTCATAATTAAGTTTGAAATAATTCTGGTTCTTAATGCTACTTTAAATTGGACTTACTGTGTCTCCAAGAGATTGCTTTATTCATCTTGTTGAAAGTACAGAGTTTCTAACTGCAAATTATTAGTGTAACGTAGTCTGCAGTTTCACTGCTATTGTCCAGTGTAAAACTACAGACTTTAAAATAGCTGTTCCTTTGGTTTTTTTTGATGTTTCTTCCCTCTTGTTGCCCTAAACTATCTTGTTTCTAAAACACTTGTAAAAATGAACATGTTTGTGTGTGTCTCAACACTACCCCTGGTGATACAGAGCCACGAATTCTGAGCTGATGTATGTGTCACTGTTCGGTTTTGTAACATATTCTCCTCCTTTCTTTGTTAAAGCGCTCTCCTTCCTGTATTCCAGCTAACAAAGGCAGACGTGTAAGAGGCTGTCTTACTCTATGTGGCCCTTTATTTTTTGCCTGTTGTGTACATGCCTTTGTTTAATGTATGGATCGTGTATTTACCTCACTGCATGTCTTGTGCTGCTGCTGCCCTTTGCTGCTGCTGCTGCTGTGCTTTTTGTTGTTTTACAGCTGTGGCCTAAAAGCTTTCGGAGTATTTACTTTAATAACCCTACGAGCAGAATATCACAGTAACTGGAGAAGACGCTTTGGGTACTTTCTCATTTCAATAAGAAGGTTCTTTGTGAAAGCTGACCAGGTAGATGCAGGTTGGGAAGATGAGCAAATGTCAAATAAGGTCCTGTTTGTTTCCTTGCTCTTCGCAGAGAGAATGTGTTGAGTTATGGGAATTCGTTATAGAAGGTAAAGTTTGGCATTTGGGAGGCATGTCACAGCAAAGGCTAGAAAATATCACAGTACAGAGATAAACAAATGGGAAGTGGGGAATTGAGTAAATTGAGCATCAAGGAGGGCAGGAAAAATTCATACAAAGAAAACAGAGTTGGGTGTGTCATAGTGTGTTAAGCTCTGTGGTGGTTCAAAAATCAGGGTGGATTTTTAAAAATGGTGTTATCAAAGCTTTGTCAGACCAAATTTCTACCAGGTACGTCCATTTAAAATTCATACTGCCACTTTTGTTACTTTTGTACACCTGTGACGATAGGAACAGGAAAGCATACAAAGCATTTATATTGAATATTCAGTAAATAAGCGATAATGCCCAACAGCTCTAACAGTGACCTTCCCTCTGCAGTTCAAAGCACACTGCTTGGTGTCTTAGGCAAGTTTACAGTAACTGCTGGTTTTTGTCGGCTGTGGCTCCGGTTCAGAAGTTCTTCTCTCCTCAAGACGTGTTTATACACTGGCCCCTTTGGCTCAGGCCTACACAGCTGACACCACGCAGACAACTAAGCCTGGGCCTGTGGAGGACAACCAGGCTATTACAATTTGGTAGAAAATATTGAAATACGCTTTTGATAATCCAGTGGATTAGTTTAAAACTACTTTTAACCATGATAATATGGTCCATGTAAACTTTTGGCCGTAGTTGAGTTAGGTTAGTTCTACTTATTAAGTAAGGAACCTGGAGTTTACTGCAGCTTAAGGCCCTGTTTCTGCAGTAAAGGTGGTGGTTAAATTCCCTTCGAATTCTGTAGCAGTAGATCAGGTTCTGTGTGTTTTGTGGGCTTTTTGTGTTCATAAGTAAAGTAAAAATAAATTTGTTACTGCTTCAGCAGTTGTCTTCAACCACAAAGGCTTTGTAGCACATTCCAGAAAAGTTCCATCATTCATATCATGCTTGTACTAAATTTTTTTAAGAAACACCATGAAAATTCCTCTGTATGCAGATGCTACTTTGAAAGGGAAAGCCTTTGGAGTATCTGGAAACATTTATGAAATGGTAGATTAGATCTCTGAGTTTAACTTGCAGAAGAAAAGGAGCGTCTGTTTCTCGCAATGAAAAATTTGCCTGTAGTTACTCATTTGGCTTATTTTTTAATAACACTTTTAAGAAGAAGGTAGGATTGTTCAAGGTTAAACAGTCTTTGAGTGGACTCCAAGTTACCACATGTTTAGACTCCATAAAAAAATAAGTTTAAAGTAACTGAAACAATGTTGTGTGTCTGAGGATTTACTACTTAAAGGCATCAATTGTTCTAATACTGGATGAGGCTTCCAATTATTATTTGCATCTGATAAATTTGAGCACAAAATGTTTGCTTTACTGCTAATTTTTGCCTCAATGCTTGACACACATGATCTATGTGTAGAAAACAGGTGTATCCAGTGTGAGATTTTTCCCATTTTCATTACAGAAATACTTGCAGGCATCTTAACATGCCTAAGTTGATTAAAGTGATGAGCATTCTCCACCAGACAAGGTTTCTTTGAAGGCAATAAAAAAACTAGAAGCCATCAAACTTAACTCACTACTAGGGGGGGGGGGAGGGGGGAAGAGAGAAAAATTAAAAAAACCAACAACAACTGCACCTGTTCGCTACCATGACTGAGTTTCTGGGGAACAGGACTGTATATGCATGTGTAAGATTGGCTTGGCAATATATTTTATTCCCCAAAAAATAGCAAAGTTTGTGGAATTCTTAGTATGATATCAATGGCAAAGAAGATGAAAAAGCACTGGAATGTTCAAATGCTTTCTGCTGCGTATTTTAGATGACGTGCAAACCAAATCCTTAGCAATAGGGGGCTGATGATTGATAGCATTGCTCCAGAAAAGCCAGGCATGCAGTGGAGCCTTCTATAGGCCTCCAGCTTTTAATTTTATTATCAGTGGAGAAAAGCACCCTCATCTCACTAGAATTTATTTTTTTTTTTAAATATAAATTTACAGAGAAAACTTTGATGTGGAGATCACTTGTTTTTGAGGAAGAATCCTGCATTCTCTGATTTTTCAGTTGCACTGACAAAAGATAACTTGTTATTCAAGATACCTTGTTGTACCTATATGCTTTGTTGTTCAGTGTAGTTCTGTGTTGGGCTTAGTTTCATTGTATATCAAGGACTAGGAAAATATTCCACTGAAGATACCATATTCCTGGTAAGAATGTTTTTGGTGGTTCAAATGGGGTACAGAAAAACCCTCAATTCCCTGTGAATATAATTAACACTAACCTCAGGAAATATGTTATTTGCTCTGCCTTTTCTCCTTATTTTCTCCTAAATATGTTTGCAGTGATTTAGATGGGCTATATGGGAACTCACTTCTAACAAATCTTTACAACCAGCGGGCAAAACCCAATAGTGTTTAGAAAATATTCACCATTTAAAAATGCTGAATTACAAGTCTCCTCAAGTGTTTTATCAGGCCCCTGAACTAGCAGCTTTTATGCATGTGCTCTCCTCTCAGCAGAAGCCTTGGCGTGTTCATACTCAATAATTTTCATTGCATTTTTGTACATTAATTAGGAAGTTGCTTAAAACTGAATTTTTATCCTCTCAGTTCTCTCTTAGGAATCCTACTGCTCCCTTATCTTATTTTGGTAAAAGTTGAGAATTCTTTTTTAATGATGTCTGTTATTTATTTTTTCGGTTGGTTTTTTTTTTTCCTCTTGAATTCTTCTCCCAGATTGATTCAGTTGAGAATTTTACATTGTCTAATACTCCATCACGGGATGAAGATAGCAAGTCTCACCTCCATTCAAGATCAAGGTCTCCTTCTACAGCCAGTGAGATTGAACCAATCGAGGTACTTCAGTCTTGACAAATTTTTGTCTTTTTCTATGTAGGGGTAACAGTTTCACTCATATAAAAATTGCTATTGCAAATCTTTTTGTTTAGAATGAAGCTCACTCCTCTGCAGCGAGACTGCTTAAGACCTTGTAATAGCCTTCTGCACTAGTGGTGAACTGTATTTTGGGGAATGTTGCATTTCCTTTCACATACGGTTAATTGATTAGGAATGGGAGCTATGTTGAATTAATTATTAGATACGTCTCTCTTCATAACCTACCTTCGCTCATGAATATTTAAGAAATGTTGGCACAAAGTTAAAGTTACACCATAGTTTGTAAGAGTGCACTTTGGAGTCCTGCTGAAAGTCTTGTCAATACAAAATATTAGCCAGGCTCTGAAACTATAATAATGTATCCCCTTTCCCTGTTAAAAACATTTAACTCTTGATTATTTTACTTTAGAAAAGATTCAATCAAATCTTTAAGATAATACAGTTATTTTTGATGTTCAGAAGATGAATCGTACACATAATTTTGCTGAGAAATAAGATTTGGTTTTCTGAGTCCTTTCCTACCTTAATCAGTTTGGTTCCATTGCTTATAAGTTTGGGGCTGGGATGGGTGGGACATTGTAGTCTTTTTACTTTATTCAAGCTCTCTTTGATAGTGTGTATTTGATGTCTTACTGATCCTCTGGGGACTATGTTCAGGTTACAGATCATCCTCCCCGTTCGCTTCACACACCAACCATGAGGACAGCATATATTGGATCAGGACTCTCTGCACCAAAGGTATTCAGTCGAACATTCATGACTTATATATAGTAAGGGGGAAGATATCACTCCTGGGCAACAGCTTCAGGAGAACTGTTTATCACAGTAATCTTTACCAGAACTAGAAGGGTTGTTTATGTGCAAGCTGGTTGCTTTCTGAAATGTAAAACCCCTCGTTCTTAAATTATGTGGTGTGAAAAGGGATTCAATTATTGGAAAAACAGTGGTTTGGACATTAGAAAGAGGTAAATTAACCAGAACATGAAGAAAGGAAAAGAGACTTATTAGAGTGTGTTTTCTGGCATGTGTCTGACCAGCCTGCCTCTATTCCCTGTGTGCAATAAAACTCATGTTGCTGTGGGCCAGTCTTGGATCAGCACATGTGTGTGCTAACTAGATGCTTATTTTTCAGAAAAGGCAAAGAGTAAGCCTAAAATGAACCTGTAGATTTGCATTTTTATAAGTAACGTAGAGTGAGCACTAAAGCCAGCACTGCAGCACTGGGCTGGGAGAAGGAATTCCAGTTTTAGTGTTTTCTGGCTTTTTACTTGCATAAATACTGATTTTACATCAGCTGTTGAAATTATCTTGCTGCTGGCCAAATAAGCCAGTCAATGTATACTAATTTAGTGAATTGTGTATATTCAAGCAAATGAGGAATAAAATGCAAGCTATTAACGGAAAAATCTTCTCATAGAAGTGTCAGAAGTGCCTCAATGGCTTAGGAATCTTGTGTATTTTTAAAAAATTGGCAGTTTTTCTGCAACTGATCAATGAAGGAAGTAAGTTTTTCTAATAGATCTGTTTCTCTGCTTCAATAAATTGCAAAATAGCAAAAAACTTCATTTGTGTAAAGGAAAGCTAAAAAGTTTGAGCAGACTGTTTTGTTGCAACATCTTAGTAGATCAATTTAAAAAATGCTGTGAGTGCACTTGGAATCACGTGAAACATTTTACTGCGCACATCATTTCATTTTTGCAAGTATTTTCCTCGGTAAGTTATGAATATTTGCTTTCTAATTTATTATGTTCCCTAAAGAACTTTCTTACTTTATGACTGCATCAGTTTTTAAAGCTGAGTATTGTTTCAAAGCAAGACAACCATCTACAGACAGAAAGCTTCCATTGTAACAGTAAAACTGTCATTAAATATGGATGAAGTTTGAGCCCTTAGGTGTGACATCTTATGCTGTGAAAAGCAGGAAAGTGAGTAAAATTTTAATATACCCACTCACTAAAGTAGTCTGCAGAATTGCCTTGTTTGAGATCACATACATTATCCAGGTTTTTTGGAGAGCCTTTGTGCTCACCCTGTGCTGTATCCTTTCTCCACCTACCAGTGGGTTTAGATGGGCTTTAGTGTTCACTGTGAGTTTTTTAAAAAAGCAAAGCAGCTTCCTGGATTTTATACAAAGCCTTCTATGAATCGTATGACCACATTACATAGTCCTTTAGCCTTGCTATCATAGTATCAGCACTGCCATCCTTGAGGGGCGAGAGAGAATTAAAACACTTACTCATGTGATCTGTGTTCCCAAGAACTAACAAGAAGAGAAGCCCTTTCAAAATCAACATCATCTATACTCTTGCTTTTAAAATGGGTTTTTTGAAATTGCATGTGCCTGACACCGTAAAACTGAACTCTGTCATGCTTTCTGGCATAAACATTAGAATTTTGAAAAAAGCCTGATATTTTCCTTTGAACGAGGGCAACACTCCTTACAGAGGAGCATTGAATTTGCAGCTTAGAAACTACTGTGGTAGGTTGACCTTGGCTGGCCCCCAGGTGCCCACCAAGCACGTACATACACACATTCAACTTCTAGAGTCTAACGGAATAATTTTGGCAACTTTCCTATCTGCAATGGAAGCAAACTCATGTTCTGAGACAAGATCCGGTTTCCATGGTTTCGTTTACAGAGGATGGGTTTAATTATCAATAACAAGCACTGATAAGGAATTTTTTTCAGTCCATGTGTCAGGAGCTCATGTCTCATTTCAGCAAAAACAAATAAGCTACTTCATTCGCTCTTATATGTGTGAAAAAAATAACTGTTCTTCAGAAGTGTTACAGGTATTAACATCTAACATCTTTGTCTGCTTGTTTCACAGCCTAAAGCCCACCAGTTTGTAGTGAAATCATTTAATACCCCAACAAAATGCAATCAGTGCACCTCTCTGATGGTGGGTTTAATACGACAGGGCTGTACTTGTGAAGGTAAGCACTTGTGGAAGCAGGAAATGTGAACTGAGGTTCTTTCTTAGAAATGCAAATTGTACTGTGAATGGTGTGGAAAGATAATGCAGGAGCCTTATATTTATATTTTGAATAACAGAATATATTCTCATGCTTCAGTCTTCTAGCAGAAGCAGCCAAACACCCTGAACATCTCATGTAACAGGTTACCTGGAGACACATTTCTTCCAGTTGGTGGTAGAAGAGCTTAGTTCAGCTTGCTTAAAATAGCAAGTAGGGCCACAGTCAGTGGTCAAATCAACACCTTTGCGTTCTGACTCAGAGGAAGATGTATAGCTTTGCCATTCAGTACCAGTTTTGCTTCTTTCCAGGACTAATTTATTGTAGGTTTGTACGTACACAGAATGACACTCGTCATTTAGAGGAGCTTTTTGTTTACTAGTGGAGTTGGGCCTAGAGGACATCATAGAGGTTATCTCAGTATGAGCTTCTGATTAGGCTCTTTCTTACCTGGATGAAACCAGACTGTGTATCCATACACCTCTGAAAATGAGAGAATCCGAATTTAAAGCAGATAAAAGCACAAAGTGCTGCTGTGCACACTTAAATTTCTGTTTCAACGTAGAAAAGTTCAGTGAAACTATTCAGTTGTTGGTCAAGAAAAGGAGAAGATTCCTTTATAAATGTCATCATCGTTATCATAGCTTTTGCATTGCACAAGCAATAACCATCAAATCTTTTTGTTTCTTCTCCTCCTCCTCACAAGTGTGTGGATTCTCTTGCCATGTGACCTGTGCAGACAAGGCTCCTGCAGTGTGTCCAATCCCTCCCGAACAGACGAAGGGACCTTTGGGAATAGATCCACAGAAAGGCATAGGAACAGCTTATGAAGGCCATGTCCGAGTAAGTATCAGGTACCGGCATTTGGGGCGCTTAGATTGAATCTGTTGTTTTCTGGAGGTGGAATTAAACTCTAATTGGGATGTTGGGGTGGGATTGATTCAATTATACCTTAAGGTAACAGTTTGGAAACTAAGACCTAAATTCTCACAAAGCAGCTCAATATTTTCAACAGTAATTCTCTCTCCATCTCTGTTGGCCCTTGTGCTTTGAGTTGGTCTTGAATAGCCTTGATTTTTGATTGCATACAAAACATACAGAGAGTTGATCAGATTTTATCTTGCTGAAGGTACCCAAACCAGCTGGAGTAAAGAAAGGGTGGCAGAGAGCACTGGCAGTCATCTGTGATTTTAAACTCTTCCTGTACGATGTAGCAGAAGGCAAAGCGTCCCAGCCCAGCGTGGTAGTGAGTCAGGTCATAGACATGAGGTAAGCTGTTTGGTGCCGTGTGGGAGCTTTTCAGAGGCACTGGGAGGTTCTTTCTGCTTTTCCTTTTTGTGAAATCAGTAAGCAAAATCCAGAGCTTCTATGAAACACTGTAATCCATATTGAGAGCCTCTAATTTTCTGGAAAAAAGCAGTGTTTGCCATTAGCCTGAACTCCACTTGTGTGTTCATATGTGGCAATTTAAACTCCTGTTACTACATCGTGTGCCAAAATGCATCTGTTCAGCTGTGTAAAGATCTGGAATGAATAAAGAAGGAAAAATACATTCTTCTGGAGTTGAATAGAGTTTTGAAAGGTAGCTAAAACTGTTACAGGATAAAACTAATACAATTTTTGATTCAGAAGGGCTAAATAGTTTGTTCCCTGTATTACTGAAATAATACCAACTTTACTGAAGGTTGAGGACATTTAACATACCAACTAAGTAAAGCTCATCTCTGAACTAGGTTAGTTTGTCCAGGGAGCCTCAAAGAGCTGTAGTTTATAGCTTCTGGTGAGTTTGGATTTTTATGAGAGTTGGAGAGGTGTTCTTGGTCCGCACTTAAGTTTGATTATGTTTGTTTATTTTTTTAAAAAAAAGGTTTCAATTTAAACAGACAAAACCCAGATACTTTGAATAGATTTATCTCCATCAGCATTTACCAGTAATTAATTATGCATCATTGCATTTGTGAGTTTCGTCTGCAGATAAAGAGGAAAGGATAATTTTAAAAATTAGCCCTCAGTACTGTCCTGTTGTGTCCTTCACAAAAGAGGTCTATTGGTACTATGAAAATATAAACCCAACCAAAAACTCTTTAACTCTTTTCCAATTATGTTTGTGGTCTCCATAAGGGATGAAGAATTCTCAGTGAGTTCTGTCTTGGCCTCAGATGTCATCCATGCAAATCGAAAAGATATCCCCTGTATCTTTAGGGTAAGTATTATGTCTTGAACCCAGTAACCCAGCAGTACCGGGTTTCACAGTGTGAAATACGGTGTGTGTTCACTCACAGCTTGCTCTTATTTTATTTCCTTGGCAAGTTCTGGCCATGTGGTATCCATGGCAGCAGCAGCAATGCATAAGGATCTGTACATATATCATTTTTGTGGTAAAAATAGCACTGGCACATTTAGACCAGTTCTCATCTGCCCTTTACATGGGTTTTGGCTTTTTAGACTTCACGATAAGACGTACTTTTCTCAGCCTCCTGTTAGTCATTTGAAATTCTTCTGTTCTTCTTGCCTTCTGCTTTACAATTTAATTTGTGGTGTTTCCCCTGAAGCCTTTATTTTCTGTATTTTCTTTGTATACAAGCACTGGATCTCTGAAAACTCCTATTCATCAGGTAGTCAGCATAGAAATCTCGTGTAAAATACTCCTCAGAATTTATGTCTATTACCTGATATCATCATTGGCCATCGTTGGCTTTTTCTAATATTCATCTTATTTTTACTAGATATTCTGTTGAAGCGTTGACCTCAATTTAAGTATCTTTGGTGTCTTATTAATTCCCCTGTCATTTCTTTACTACACCACTGTATTTCACTCCTTGTTTTTCTGGCTTTCAGACTGTGCATCACTCTGCGTGCTGAGAGGAGATAAACCTACAAAAGGGGCTTTCGTTTTTATCTATAGTAGCTCTACCAAATACACGAAAAGGATCATAGATCAGTCTTCAATAAAGACTATTCCTATTTCATGAAATTAGTGATGAAAACTATTGGTCTTAAAAAAAATAATACATAATACTTTGTAAGAAATGCTTTTCATTATAAAATTGCTGTGAGAAACAGATGACTACCTTATTAAGGGCAGACATTTCCAAATAATAGAATTGGATAATAACAAACGCATTTAGAATAAAGCCAAAGTTTCCTCTGTTCTTTGCTGAGTTAGTCACATCTACAGGTTTTTCTGCTGTGAGTTCTTGGTTGAGAATACAGTGTTTTCTACTAACTAAGGCTAAATTTTTGTATTCTTAGTTCAGACAGCCAATTCAAAGGACACTTACAGGTGTCTGATATCCTTGTAAAAATTCTCACGATTAAATTTTATATCGCTTATGACTTAAAATATGTGTTTCAAAATTTTCCAGGTCACAGCATCCCAGCTCTCTGCATCCAGTAATAAGTGTTCGATCCTGATTCTAGCGGACGGTGAGAATGAAAAAAGCAAGTGGGTGGGAGTGCTGAACGAACTGCACAGGATCTTGAAGAAGAACAAACTCAAAGATCGCTCAGTCTATGTTCCCAAAGAAGCTTATGACAGCACCTTACCCCTCATCAAAACCACACAGTCAGCAGCAATCATAGGTATGGAATGAATAACAAGGTAACTGTGAGAAAACTGGGGATCCTAAAAACATGCTCGTGTGTTAAATGGTGTTATCTACTGAATAGAGTAATATGTATTTTTATCCCAGATTTTATTTTTCGTATTTTTATCCCGGATGGAAATGTGTGTGGGTTTAAGAGAAGTGCAGTTCACCACCCAGTACTTTTGTCAGATTTGTCCTCAAACCAGGACATATTTACATATATTCATAATTATGAAGAATTTGGCTGAGGATTGGACATTACTCTTGTATTCTGTAAACATCATTTCTTAACTGGGCGAAATTAGCACTGTGGGAGAGACTATATAGTAAATCACTGACTTCACAAAATCTGGTTGTGGGATCAGAGAGAAAATGTAAAAGCAGAGAATAAATGTAGTCATTTGAAATGCTACTCCGTAAAATATGTTAAAATTGGATTATTTAAATTATTTAAATGTGATACTATGGTTATTCCAAAGTTGATACTGCACTTAAGTGCTCTGAATGGTTTGTTAAAAATTATGTTTCTTGGTATGATTTCTACTATCAGTAGAAAAGACTTATTTTTCAGAAATTTGAATATTGGGAGGTTACCAATGGTTTTTTTGTCACGTGAATATGTTGGATTTGGCTTTATATCTGTTTATTTCAAGCTATTAAAAAATTGTCTGTGTTGAACAGAATTATCATTATTGTTGAAGAAGTATTTCCAAAGAAAAATAACCTTTTTCTTTTTCCTTAATATCCTAGACCATGAAAGAATAGCTTTGGGGAATGAAGAAGGGTTATTTGTTGTGCATGTCACCAAAGATGGTAAGAGATTTGGAACTGGTAATAATTTCCTTAATATTAAATAATCAGAAAGTGACTTTGAAACCTTTTTTTCTTGTTCAATATCCTCTGTTTTAATTTTTCTCACTTTACTACATTATCAGCTGGACAGCCCCATGTGAGAGCTGATAATCAAGAACGTGCTCTGTGTGCTTTCTGGTTTGGGTGTCCTTTCCAGTAAAAAAGGTGTAACATCTGGATTGCAGCTGTGAAGGTTTTGTTCCCTGATTTGAAGCAGGGTTAATACTCAGTTTAGACTGGGTTGCTCAGGACTTTGTCCAGTTGGATTTTGAAAACCCCCAAGGATGGAGGTTCCACAGTCTCTCTGGGCTGCCTGTTGCGAAGTGTAATTATTCTCTCAATTTAACATTTTCTTTGTGTGTCCAGTTTTAACCTCCCCCATTTCAGTTTGTTACCAGTTTATCCTCTTCTCCTGCTGTGCACCTCAGTAAGGAGCCTGGTTCAGTCTTTTTTGTAACTTCCTTTTTGGTATTAGAAACTAAAATTTATGTTCAGTATTGTAAATAGATGTAATGACAGATGCCCAAGCTAATTCAGCAAGCGACATGTTTAATTGTATGTTTCAGTTCTTTGAGGGTGTTCCTTTATTCAGTAGTTTTGTGGCTATAATCTGGTATTTTAAATGAATACGGAAATAATACAGTGGTTGCTAC
>KZ507994.1:55499-66138 GCA_002844005.1 Limosa lapponica baueri | reverse complement strand
CCCGAGCAGATCTAGGATTGCTATTTCCCTATCATTACATTCTTTGAGGGGAGAGGAGTCCTTTCTCAACGGGGAAGGAAAATGAGTTTTCAGCACTGTCTCCCTCTCCCCTCCTCATCTCCGGTGACAGGACAAGCTTCCCCTACCCTGCCACCATACTTACAGATATGGTTCGCCAATCCCCTTCCAGGAAGTTGCGCAGTGGAGTCAGGAAGTTGAGGGATGCAGAGTGGATGAAGTCCCGTTCTGCTGCACCTAAGCGCCTTTGAGTCTCTCCAACTTTTATCAAGGTCTTCCCTGCAATAACAGGAGCCTTCAGCATCAGGAGAAACCAATTAACATTGTGTTGGCTTCAGCCAACTCACCCAGAGCTACCAGAGTCCAGTGTTGGGGGACAAAGGCACAGTGTACGCTGCCTGGATGAGGTGACCATGCCCATACCACACCAGCTTCAGTCCTAACTACAATCTGCTTTTAGCTTGAGGCCTCTTCTCAGCTGCTCCCAGTGCAGCTTTGATCTTATCTGAGGCACTTATTCCACTGATGTCCTTTTACTGCTATACCTGCTTGCGCAGAATGATCTGTTTGTCTCATAAAACAGAGGCACAGGAACAGAGCAGCAAATTAAAAAGCACCAGACCAGAAAAAAATGAGTTGATTAGGCAGTGCTGGCTCTAGATGCAGTTACAGCTGGTCTGCCTGTAACAGGACTCGCTATTGAACAGCTATTGATTTGGAGAGCAGTAACAAAGATCATGGCAGAGGCAAGGACAGCTGGAAGTTAAGGCTGTGCTGCTGTGCAGGTTTGCTGCTCAAAGAAGCCCAAAATTCCCCCAGGAAGGGGCAACTGTTAGGATTTAAGAGCAGAAAGAGGTACTGTGTGGTCAGGAAGGGGCCTGTTGAGGCTTGTAGCCAAGCACCAATCTTCCCAAGTCTCTTTCTGCTGGAGAAAGATTTCCACCCTCCACTTGCAGGACACAGTTAAAAGATGGTTCTTCTGTTCAGAGTCTAGAGAAACTCTGTGCAACTGGACACCACCTTAGACTAAATATATCCTCAAACTGCACAAAGCTAAAGCCATTCACTGCAACGAGGCGAGTTTAGAAAGCCATAGAAATAGCACAGTTTCTGCATCCTATAACCAGCTCCACTAGTTACCCTGGATCTGTGTGTGTTTCTTCTCTAGCTCTCCCAGACTTGAGGACTGTATAAGGAATGGGGACACCCCTGCCCCTTTTTCACCCCACAGCATGGAAGATGCTTGGCTGTGGAGTAAGACTGACTTCCTACTCCAGGTGGGCTGTTTGTTTCTGTGCTAGAGAAGACCCTTCTCTGGCATCAGCTTTGACATGTCCATAGGTAGGTTGCCACAGGGGAAGCGGGCCACCCTGCCCCCTTCGAGAGTCATGCTGCGGAAGTCTTAACCCAAACCAGTCGTGGGGATACTCTCTAAGGAAGGGATGGATTCCCAGGGATTTTTAATTAGCCAGGCTGACTTACCATAAGGTGTCCCTGGCCCAAAGTCATTAGCTGCTTCTGTCATGTACTGTGCCAGCAGCTCCCCGTTGGTGACCCGGGAAGGCACCTTCCGGTCCAGCTTCTCATAGAGGAATTCTTCTACTCTGGCACCTGGAATGAGGATCCCATCAGCAATTACAGGATGGAGGATGAAGGAGGGGCCCCTCAAACTGGTATTCAGGGTAGCCCACCCCATGCAGCCCTCAAGGTACTGGACAGTAGGCATCAGCACCAGGAGAAGGTGTTCCCCAGCCCTCAGAAACACTGTCAGGCTGTGTAGGGCAGCAGCCAGGCACCTCCCAGCTACACTGTGAAGGAAGGACAGGCCCTGCAAAGACAGGTTTCTTCCAACCCCCACAAACTCAATGGAACAGGGATCTCTGCCAGACGGCATCTTTTAACACTGAGCTGCAAGTCATATTTGTCCTTCAAGCATGAGAAGAACCTGAACTTACTAGGGTTTGGCTGTAGCAGAACCTCGGTCTGACGCAAGATCTTCTCTGTCCAGTTCTT
Source organism: Limosa lapponica baueri (assembly GCA_002844005.1). Classification (NCBI taxonomy): domain Eukaryota; kingdom Metazoa; phylum Chordata; class Aves; order Charadriiformes; family Scolopacidae; genus Limosa; species Limosa lapponica. Next base: position 64,107 of record KZ507994.1, on the reverse strand, counting down.
TGTGCAGTCTGCCCTGGCCAGAAGGTTTTCAAAGTGGGCGTCTAGTTCAGTCTTCTCAGCCTGGCCCAACTTTTCTTCAGTAAACTGCAGGAAGGACGTAGTCATTAGAAGGTCTGTTCTACTAAAGCAAAATTATAGTGTGCTATAGAGCTATTAAGAGACACTGAGGCTTATTCTGTCTCATGCATTCATTGTAGAGGAGAGCTAAAAAGCCTTCAAGGTATCATTTCTTGTTCCCAGGTATCTTTCAGGGAAGAGGGCAAAAGTTTGCCCAGGAGTGAAACAAACATTGAGCTAAAAATAGAGCCCAAGTTTGAGAGGTGTTCTGGAATAAGTATTTTTTAATAAGGTCTCAAAAAACCCCCTCTAATTGTGAGGAATCTATTTGAATATGCATTGGGCTCTTCATGCAGGAAAGCAACAGACATCCTTCAGGTAAGGCAAGATGCCAATTCCCTTCACCTCCTCTTAACCAACTCTATGTCTTGCAAACCCAGCAGGATCAGGAATGCCACTACCACCTCACAAGTCCCGCTTTCTTCTCATCTTATCAGACAAGCATGTACACAACATCAGGTTTGCTACAGGGCTTGTGAGTGCCCTCCAACAGCCGTCAGACTGACAGTGCCTGAGCGCTGCCTCCCAGCTCACCTCCTGCCTTGCTGGCAGTGAGCGTCTGAGGTTTAAGGAGGCTTAAACTCAGGATTTAGATAAAAATGCTTCAGCAAGTGACTCTTCCTCTAGGACACACTCTGAAGCAGGGTATTGAGAGAAATATAATGGTGCCTGACTCTTAGCACTCGGATTCATACTGGCAGTGGACTGTCCCTCCCTCCGCGATTCCTTTTAAGTTTAAGATTAGCAAAGGGAAAAGCATGCTGTGAAAATCTTCAGTGTTTTCATACTGGGCAGTGACATCTGACAAGGAAGGTTTGTCAGTCTGGAGGTGCAGCATCAGATGGCCTGGAGACCCCCCATAGCTTTCTTGGGGGATTTCTGACAGAAGAGTCCGTTCTCTCTCATCCCATCCCCATTTTCTACTCATCCTCTCAGTGAAGTTGGCCAAGCATGGTTTCCCGCTCTTGATGGAACCAACACCTTGTTGGATCATACTAAGAGAGCCCTTTAAGCAGCTCTGCCACTTGGGAGCCTACAGAAGTTGCAGTTGTCCTTTTAGCCCTTGTTGCTGGCCTCTGGTGCCACTGTTATCAGGACATCATACAGTACAATACCTGGTACATTCAGGTGCCAAGAGATAAAAGCCCGGCCAAAACTTCTAGATTAAATACAGCTCCTGTCTAATCTGCCACCTGTACCTTCTCCTCTCCCCTCCCCTGTCCCAGAGCTCAGCTCTAGATGGGCCAAGATGCCCTCTTCATGGGGTCTTGGTCTGGTGTCTGGTGCCCCCCGAAAGGCTTTCTGGCAAGCTCTCTTCCTGTGGCTGCCCATCACCCCCAGCTGCATTCACATCCCGTGCAACGCTGGGAACAAAGGGAGATAAGGAGCAAGCCCAGAACCAGCATGCGAGGAGGCAAACAGCCTTTAGGAGTCCTGTTACCGGCCATGTGCAAATGTTACTAGATGTCCGAGATATCTAAGCCCTGCAGGTATGTTTACACAGTGACCTGTTTGGGCAAGCTAGAGGCAGTGAACCGCTTTGCCGGATGTTGGTGGTGACAGGTACTGAACTGCAAGGACATTCACACTCTCTCCCGCAGCCCGGTGGGGACAGAGGAGTCACAGCCATGCATGAGCAGGGATCGCTTCACTAGCCTCTTCCTCAGCATCAGTAGCCCCTGGTTACTGACAGTTATTTTCAGCTCAGTCTTGCCATGGACCCCTGGCTATTGCTGGACATGGCTAAAAGCAGATTGAAGGTGAGAAGGTGTTTGTATTGCTTTGTACCGAATGTCTGTGATTGCCTTTGGGGGACGCACACGACTATCAGCCGTGCGTGAGCGTGAGCGGCTGAGGCTCCCTCCCTCTGTCACTGTTGGAAACCCAGGGCTGTTTTCAGACTCTGCCAGGCTGGGCTGAGTCACTGCCATGCAGCAAACTGGGGCTTCCCAGGTATTTGGCACAAATTCTTGAGTCATCTGTTTAAGAGCTCTCTTAAACAAGCCAAGACTCTTTGATGCAAGCATAACAGTCTCCCTCGCCCCCCTTTCACAGGCAGCTTTTTGAGATCTCACTTTCAAGTCCAGCTCTTCTTCTTGCAATTTATACTCTCCTGCAGCAGCATCTGCCCTGGAGCTGTCAAGCCTAAACCCAGTTGCTTATCAGCTGAATTTAGTCAGCTTCTTACAGCATTGCTGCAGAGTCAGATCACTGCTGAAGCCCTCCAGCATCTCCACAGTGCTACTGCCAGCCTCTTGAATCACTCCAGCTTTGGGGTCCTTTGCTATATTCACAAGTGGCATCTCCAAACATCACTGTCCTTTTGCAGCTGTTTTCTGTAACCCACCCCTTCGCCCAGTGCAGTGGAATAACGTGTCGCTTGGCCAGGGAGCAGCCAGGACTCAGAAACTTTAGTGCCCGACTTGAGATAAGAACTGAGCTGTTTGTCTTGCGAGAGGGCTGAGGACACGCACCACGATCACTGCAAGCCTGGGCTATGCCAGAAGGGGAGGATGGGCAGGAATCTCAGTCACAGCCTGTGGCTCCAAAGGGTCAGGCCAGAAAACAATCTCTTATTCAGGCTTTCCTTCAGCTTGGGAAAGCAGGATATGAATGTCATGAAGTGGGTGCAAGGGCACGGGAGGCTGTAGCTCACTTACTGGGAGGCTGTTCCTCCATTTACACTTAATTCCCTTAGTGTCTCCCTCACCCCTGCCCAGAAGGCAGCTATGCTGCAAAGTCCAGACCCAGGCACAACTTTGGGGCAGCTGGCACCACTGCATTGAGGGTTGCTGCAGAAGGTGCTCTTTTCCTCCCCCGCACCACACTTCTACCTCCTTGTCTGTACATGGGGAGTCACTGGTGCAGCTCAACTTGACCTCTAACGTGACTTCTCAGGCAAATCAGAGAACTCGCTCAACTACACAGCACTACTGGGAACATGCCACCATCAGGTGCAGAGGAGAGCAGGACCACCTCTTGCAGGAGCAGCTGGCAGTGGGATCAGATGAAGCTTCTCATGGAAGCACAGCCAGTGAAGGAGATTAGAGGTAAGTTACACCGCCTTATCCTATGAGCTGGTTCTTTCTTATGGCTGGTGCAAGTGGAGATCTGAGCTTTCAGGTGGCAACAGGTCTCAGCTGCTGATCCCCTCTTAACTGGCTGCCCAGGACAGTGTCCCCAGTGAAAAGGTGGGTAGAACAACAGCAGTTTATGAAGTCTGGCAACTCAAGTATTTCAAGCAGAACTCCCCCATAAAGGACTTCTGTTCCTAGGAATTTGTTTTCATAACACTTACAGAAATGTCATTATTTTTCCCTTCCCATTGAACAGGCATAAGATTTCACTGTGAGGCCAAGAGATGCAGGAGAACAGATGAGCTGATCATACACTCGTGCCTCCTGACTGTAAAAAGACAGATTAAAAATATTTTGTGTCTTGGTGTCTTTTGCAGCACCAAATACTCCGCACTGCCACAAACGGGAGCCTTATTTGGCTGTATTAAGTTGACTTACAGGCTTGGTGAATATCCACCTGGGAGAGAGTCAGGGCAGGCAGAGCACATACAATTGCAATGCCCAGGGATTCCTCCATCCTGCTGCGCCAGAATTACTCCCATTTGTTTTTTCAGAATCTGACGGTTAGGTCAACAGTCCTGCCCTGAACCTGGGATCACATGCCAGGTCGTGGGCATGGTCGTGGGCTTCCTGTCCTGCAGGAAGCATCCCTGCAGCTGATCCAGCTGAGCACCAGTCCCGTCTTTGTGCAGGGAAGCCAATGAGATGATTAATAATGCAGGGCAGCCTTTTGTCGAGTGCCACTCTCGCTCTCCAGGAAGAGGAGAGTTGTGCCGCATTCCAGGGCATCAATAATTTAGCCAAAGGTTGGGTTTCCTCTGGGAGGCTTGGCTGGCCAGCAGGAACGCTAGATGCATTATTAGGGCCCGTGTGGGCAAGCAGGCTGACACATCAGGAGAGCAGCGCTTGGGTGACAGGCCCAAAAGAAGAAAGACCATGCTGGACTGCAGTTAGGGCAGCTGCCTGCATTCACAGCTTGAGTGAAAAAGCCCTTTTCCCCAAGAGAGTTGGTAGAGATATTACTGGGATGTCAGGAGGGTGAGCAAGTAGAGCTGAGCTGGATGGGTCCCTCTGAACTACAGCTACAATGTCAAAAAAGGCTGTACTTACAGCCCTAGAGATTTAAGGCCATAAAGGTTAGGCTTTAAAATAACACATGCGTTGTTTTCCTTGCTGAAAGCATTAGCACCTTTCTCCCCTTTAAAGCGAGGGGAATAAAATCCCAGTGCTCCCAACTGAGTTATGCCAACACTGCAGCTGTTTTGCACAATGCAGCACGAGTTGACTTATGTCTCTGCCAGGCTTGTGTGATTTTTCCATCCCTCTCCCCTCCAGCTGGCCCAGGCCTGTATGCTGTGAGCTCGGACAGGGCAGCTGCAGCCCCCTTGCAGAGGATCTAATGGCAGAGTTCAGGCCCTTGTACCACTGGCAGGGTCCCCAGTTTTTCCAGTTGGAGATTACTTATGACTTTCCACCTTAAATCACAGGGATCAAACCAGGTCCAGGAATCTTAAACCAAGAATGGTCTCCTGCACCTGCCAGTAGTTTTGAGCCGATGGATTTTCTGAAGCCTCTGAACAGCTTCATAATGCCCAGATTATCGTAACATTTGCTTTCTTGGTGATCAGAGGCAAGACAGAATCAGTTCCAGCAAATCTACCTCCCACCTTGTACAGGGTTACATTAGGAGAGAAGCCATAGCCCCTTAGTCAGCACCTAAAAACTACCTGAATCTCAACAGCTCTGGACCAGATACAGAGTATGCTTCAAGTATTTGGTCACCAGGAGTCAGGAAAGCAGGGCTCCGAGCCAAGTAAAACTGTGCTAGAGGACAGAAGGAAGCCATTAACAGGACAGCTTGGTTAACTCATGAACAAGGCATTTGGGAGAGGAAAAAATACTGCCCTCATGGATTTATAGGCGTGGCTCAAATGGAAGCATGCTCTGGCCCGTACCTCTGCCTTCAAAACCCTTTTAAGTCACCTCCTGTTCTCTTGACTTTTAAGGTGTCCGGCAACCAAGGTATCAACCCCAGTAAAGTCAGCAAGCAGAGCGGAAAAAGTCTGTTTTATCACCAGAGTTGAGAGAGATGGGGGAGTCTGTGTTTCTTCAGGGCCTTCAACATAGAGTAAGTCAACCTCTAGCTGCTAGTAGTAATTACATTAGCAGTGGAATAAGCACCCAAAAGCTGTAGTCATGCTTGGGCAATTTCACCCAGAGTCAGTTTACATCGAAACTGACAAAAGACAGACACCTACAATTATTTCCAGACATCCCTGAGAGTGCCTGGCTTGCAGCCTGTCTAGAACAGAGACATCCAATGTGTTACCTTTGGAAGGAGAGATGCCAGTTCTGTAGGGAAGCCGGAGCTGTCAGCATCGCTTCCTCTGCAGAGATTTGGGATCAAACCCACTTTACTGATAACTGGAAGGTGCAGCTGATAAAAGAGAAAGGCCTTATTCTCCTTCAGTGAATATTAGAACAGCATGACCTGTTTGAAGTCTGTCTGCAGGCACAGCTGGTAGGGGCTATGTGCTACATCCCCCTCTGAGGATGCTCACTGGGTGGCTGTGACTGGTGGAGCAAGTGTCAATACAGTACATTGTCGAGTGGGATGCTGAATCCTACAAAAGCTCTTTATCCTTGCAGCTGCAAGCTTAAGCTTGTTCCCCACTCCCAGAACAGTAGTGCTGACCACCACCTCCCTACTCTACTTTGCCTGCTTCTGCTACCTGTTTTGTTTTTCCAAAGAAAACGAGATGCCATGAAGGCTGCAGGGCACTGCCTGGTCAGGGAGCCACGAACACAAGGTTGTTAAGATAGTTACGCTTACACAGCTTCTTTCTCACAGCCACCTTTGTCCTGCTCCTGCTGGACATGGGTACCAGGTTGCCTACCCAGGAGTACATAAGCCCTTCAAGCTGCCAGTTAGCTCAGGCACCAGTTAGCCACATGAAGGGAGTGGTTTGTTGAGGATTTTTTTGGTCATGAGTAAGGTCAAGCCTAGTCACAGAATCACAGAATGATATGGGGTTGGAAGGGACCTCTGGAGATCATCTAGTCCAACCTCCCTGCCAAAGCAGGTCCACCCAGAGCAGGTTGCACAGGAACGTGTCCAGGTGGGTTTTGAATGTCTCCAGAGATGGAGACTCCACCACCTCTCTGGGCAGCCTGTTCCAGTGCTCTGCCACGCTCAAAGTGAAGAAGTTCCTCCTCATGTTTAGATGGAGCTTCTTATGTTCGTGTCCATTACCTCTTGTCCTGTCACTGGGCACCACTGAAAAAAGGCTGGTCCCTTCCTTTTGACATCCACCCTTTAAGTATTTATAGGCATTGATCAGATCACCCCTCAGTCTTCTCTTCTCCAGACTAAGAAGACCCAAGCCCCTCCCAAATCCATCAGAGAGCAGCGACATTAGGTTGCATTTGACAGGTTTCAAACAAGGTTTGCTCCTGCCCTAAGCCTCAGGGAAACCACCCCAGAGGTGGTGTGCTCTGCCTCCTTCCCCCCTCGCTGAGCAATGCTACAGCCCTTCTTCCAGTTTGAGTTAAGCTCTTGTGTGTTGGCCAGACATCCCAGCCAGACAGCAATAGCTAATGCTGTCTGAGTGGCACAGCACATAATGGCCAGTCCATTTATCTCCCAGTTGCTGCAGTTCCAGTAAAACATCACTTTGTTAAATGCCTGGAGCCAAAGAAAGCATCTCCAATGCTATAGAAAAACTGAGCTTATTCTAGGCAGGTCATATTCTCCTCCTGGAAGATCTGCCGTGCTAAAGCGCTACAAACCCAATCCTCATTGCCAACAGCAGACCTCAACTGTCATTTCTGGCATTTCTGGTGGAGACAGGGCAATGCTCACCCACACTAGCAGCAGGACTCTATGGGGACAGCCTAAATAAGCCTATTTTCTCCAGCAATTAGACTTCACAAGGTTGTTTTCAGCCTCAGCAATCCATTTCCTTCCAGTCTCCCTTCCTTACACAAACACCTGCATGCTGTCCACAAGTACCAGTGCCCATTTTGCTTCAAGAAATTACTACTGTAATTAGTCATATGAATATTCATACACAAGCTTATGTGGAGTAGGTGTAGCAGGCAGAAGCCACTATTTATAAACGCCTCCTTGTTCTAGAATCGCTGTATGCAGACACTGTTCCCATGCCTGTCTCCTTCCTACGCCTTGAAGCTAAAAACCACTTATCAGAGACTTACAATAAGGCTTCTAAACATAAGATTTCTCTACAGCATTTCTTCCATTCTTCTGCTACCAAGGTCATTTGCATGAGAACAGCATCTTTAAGCTTTCCATCTGCTCCTTATTTTGCACCTGTAGTTAATATCTCTCTTTTTCATAACATATGACTCATTGGCACAGTTACAGGAGGTGATATCTGTTTACAGGAGCCCAGTTCCTAAAAGAGCCAGAATTACTCCACTCTACAGAAGGTTTTGGAACAAGGCAGCACTGCTCTGTTTGTTTATCAAACCCCCCACAATAGGTAGAACAATATGCCCAGTCCCAGAGTCACCAGCTGGACTTCGCTTCTCAGGCAGGATCCCAACCAGCTCTGACTTGCCTCTCTCTTCTCCTGCCCAGCCGAGACCAGTTTTCCAGTTGTTTTGCCCAAAAAGTGGACAGATTCAGCAGCCACATCTCACCACCTGATGCACACTTTGCTCCTCAGGGGTAGGCAAGTTTCTTTACTCCACAGCTCCAGGGGGTCACTGCATCCCCAAGCAGCTCCTGATCTTGAGTTTGCAAAGAATGGTCCTGATGCCACTTTAGCCCACGGAGATGCTGCTTGCTCAGTCTTAGCAGCTCCTTTCCATCACTTTAACAGTACTGTGATTTGTTAGGGCCTGGGAGCTACTGCTACCTGACCTCCCAAGGGACTGACGTGCAGACCATCTGCAAGGCCACCTCTGCCACACCTCTCTACGCAAAACGGAACAGTTCCCCAACGGGTCTGGGGAAACAACTTTGCAAGATAAGCATTTCTGCAAAAACAACCCCCATTAGGCAAGCAATGTCCTCTCCGCACCCCTCTTTCCCCGCCAGAGGTTTGGTTGGAAGCACCTCTGGACCTTATGAGCCTCACCCCAGCAGCACCACGGTCTGGCTTAGCTCCTGCTGGGGGTCACTCAGCACCGCCCAGAGCCCCCAGCGCCCAGAGGGGGCCGCTCCTGGGGCCGTGGCTCAGCCAAGCGGAGCCGGCCAGCTCCAAACTCATTCTCCAGCCTCCCTCCCTGAGAAAAACCTCCCTGGCGGGTCCCAGGCAGCGGGAAGGCCCGGCAGCCCTGGGGGAGCCCCGGCCAGGCCCGACTCCCTCCGTCCCCCCTCAGGAGGGCGCCGTTGCCATGGCGACGCGCTGCGGCCCGGCCCGCCCCGCCTCACCTCACCTGCATAGCGC
>KZ507992.1:38483-51312 GCA_002844005.1 Limosa lapponica baueri | reverse complement strand
TGCAGTGCAATGTACAAACACACACACACAATTAAAAAAAAAAAAAAAAAGAAAAAAAAGGAGAGACATACAGACATGTTTGCTGCACAGGCTTCTGCCTTCACAGCAAAATGGAGAGACAAGGAAAAAAAAGAAAATACCTCTCAGACAATAGTTGTTTTACTTCACAAACTACTGAAAGTCTTTGAGATACACTATGTTGAGGGATTTGGTCTGAAGAGCCAGTACAGAAAACTATGACAAAAATATGTTAAAATGCATTGTGTGATCACAGAATCACAGAATCGCCCAGGTTGGAAGGGACCTTTAAGATAGTGAGAAGGTCTCCCCTCAGCCTCCTCTTCTCCAGGCTGAACACCCCCAGCTCCCTCAGCCTCTCCTCATAAGACTTGTTCTGCAATCCTCTAATTCAATTAGAAATACTTTGCAAATTCTGTTGAAAAGCATAGTTAATCTGATGTAACTCTTCCCAAAATATTGTACATAAGAGTTTAGTTACTCCTGTCTTTTCAAAATTAAAACTAATATTGTGTTATTTTTCTAGCAAATTCACATAAGACACTGGCATTATGGAGAAAGTCAGTACCACGTATCCCAAACAGCTGTCTTGAAGGACTGTGTGTGTAGCAGTGAGGGGTGGGGAAACGGTATGTCTAAGTCACAGGGCATTGTATAGTTTTATTTGGGTTTTCTAACAGCTAGCACGTGTTACTGACAACACAAATTAAGTGTTCGCTGACGAGAAGGAAGGCTGTAAGAAACATACAGCTCTAGTAGAACACCGTATTGTTGTTATTTTGAATAACAATCGTTAACAGGAAAAATCAAAGAAACTTTACAAAGGAAAACTGACCTTCAGTCTTTCCTAGAAACATACACCAGAAAGAAACAACTAGGAATGACCTCTCTGTATCAACTTCTTAGTCACGATACATTCAATTACGAGTTTTAAATGTGCATCAGGTCTTGTAGGCTATCTAGTAAACCCTGTCATCTACGCGATAGGCACAGATGGCTGTGCCCAGCAAGACATTTATCATTACTATAGTGTGACATTAGTATAGTTGCAAAGTATGCAAAATATGCTTAGGACACAATGACATAGTATTACTACATAATATTGGAAGGCAAACACATGAAATATCTGCAATATCTCTGATATTGCTCAGATTCTTCCCGTCTGCAGTGGACATCATGTCATTGCTGGACTCAGAGTTGATATGGCCGTTACCATCCCCAGTTTGGCCCGTTTCCGTCTACCTGGGGAGCTCCTATTAAGGAAGAAATAGTCGTGGCAGATGAGTCAGCTCTGCTTTTGTTGTGGCTGGTGGCATCAAAGGAACCGATGAGCTCCAGGAAGTTCGCACGCTGCGTATGACACAACACAACGCAAAGGCTCTTTGACTTAATATAATGAACCACTAAAAATATACTAGTGTTGTAACAACTCCAGAAAATAGCTAGCGTACACAAATCTAAAAATATTGGTCCTATTCTCTCGCCACAGGATACCAATAACGTCAGTGGGAGCCCACTTAAAGATAGTGGGAAGTCTGTGGGAGTTACTCACATCCTGCATGAGTCCATGTCTCCTTGAAATCCGTAGCCATTCCTTTAGGACTGTTGCTTGTTGTTATTTACCAGGCTAAGACATTCAACGTTCATATTTATGCTTTCCCATTCTCTTTTAACTCATGCTTTTCCTTAAGAGAAATCATCTGAGAATGATTATAGCTTTAGTTAAAGTAAACTTAGAAGTTTGGGACCCCATGGAAATACAGTCCTAGGAGTGATGACCTTTCTAATTTCTCCCCAATATCATTTTATCTCAAGGCACTGCTGTTGTTTAACATGTATCCAAGACTGCTTTTCACTGCATTTTCTTTGCTTGGGGATGTTTTCTGGTTTTTGTTTGAGAGGTGTCAAGAGCTTGGTCCTGAAACAGCTAACCTTTATGGTTTGGGTTTGAGCTGGCACCTTTTTTCTTCTCTCTTCTAACAAATCCTCAGTGCTAAATATAGTTGTATATAGAATATTGCCTTACTTGCTTCTGTGTGTGTATTGCCTCTTAAATTTACCATGTTCAGACACACAATATCTCTTTTCCTCTACTTTCCTTTCTGCAGTCCCAGATGGCAAAACTAGTTTCTGCTCTCAAAACTGAAAATATGCTAGTTTGCTTTCTAGGTAGGAAGCAGTACACCAGAAGCTGTAAAATTAAATCACAAAACCTATATTCCCCCTACGTTTGACATGCCAAAAAATTATAGCAACTGTAAAAGAACCATTATAGGAATATGTAAAAGGTACCATGTCATAGTAACATTGCTCCTGCTCAGAAATAAATACACTGTCTTTGCTTCACTTCAAGGGAGTGCTTGTATACAGAGGTTATTCTGTCAGCTTCAGCAGGGTCACTTCTGGCTACTACCAAGACACAAGTGGCCACAGTTAGGACTAAATGGAACAGCAAGGAGCCATTCAGTTAATGGTACATCATTTCATTAAGGAAAAGAGTCCCCTTATAAATCATTTGCATGGACTTAGCGTCCCACTGTTTTATGTTTCTTCGGCGCTCTCCGTTTCGAGGCGATCTGTGTTGCCGCACAGTTGCAAAACCTTAAATTGGGGCGGGGGGTATTATTCTTTTCCACTAACATTGGCTCAGTTTCTGTCCTGCACTATTTTTCACACAACTGTTGCTGAAGTCAGCAAGGTTACATTGCTGCACAAAATGAGACAGGATCTCATTTATCGCATTGTCAAGACACCAGCAATAACCTTAAAATGATAGTGCTTTTATTGTACCTCGTCAGTGTGTCCACTGACTTAATCTGGATATTTTAAGTATCATGCCAGTAGAATTTGCCTTGCATGATTAGCATATTGCCAGCACTTTCAGTTTCAGATAAGGTTTAGTAGGTAATAAGTGTTCTGCTCAGTGTTTTCCATTGGTCTGAAATGATAAACAGTGAGTAAAGAATTGTATAATGCTGGCAAAATTCTAGGTAACAATGAATGAAACCTTGTTTCCAGTGCTCCTCTTTCTTTATATTTATGGAAAACTAAAACAAATGGTTGCAAAAACGCACTTGAGAACTAGTCTCCCCATGTGGATGTGTCTCAGGTAGCTGAGTTACGTTAAAATAAATGCCACAAATGCCAGGTCAGCTACTCACCAGCTCGCAATATGGCTGTGTCCTTCATCAGAGCAGCCGTATGCTCAATCAAAACTTATAATTAAAACTGGTCACAACAGAGAAAGTATTATGTGCCATCATAGCATCATACCTGAGGACAGGTAAACTCATTGAGACACAGCTAGCATTAGGAGGTAGGAGGGAAAGGATGGTGGGACAGATTAATATGTCAGTGTGGCAAGAAAAAGGTACCAGCCACAGTAGACCGTGTTGACTTTTGCTTATTCACTGTGTATCCTGTGTTCTTCTGCCACTATTGGATGGATAGTGCCAGGTATCTGTGCTTTACTCCGGCAGAGCTCCTCCAAACCTTACCAAACCTTTCAGCAAAATTCAGATGACATCCCTCCTCTGTCCTTCGACCACTGATGTAACACTGGATTCATTTTTTCTTTTGTTTTAATCTTTATTTCTGTGAAGAATGATTTGATTTCCAGAAACGCACATCTTCGTGGGTTTTATCATAAGCACAGCAGAATGTGTATAAATATAGAAGCCTGTTTATTTCAAGATATTTTTTCCACATTGCATCCGGTCAATGGTTTAGATTAGGATTTAGAGAGTGGAATGAAAACAGGGCTGGGGCATTAGATCAGCTGTGGAGGGTGGGGAAGGAACAGTCTTCCCATTATTTGAATTGTCTGCTGCCTGTATGTAAATTGATAACTACACTCCAAACAGTAAAAATGCCGTGAGTGTTTAGCAGCCAGTGGATTCTTTTTAAATAGCTGATTTGAAAATTATTACCTCATTTTTTAAAGGATTTATGTCTCATAGGTCTTTCCACAATCACCCAAAGATTGAATTTGGGATTTTCAAATGTATGTGCTATGATTTTCCTTAGGTAATTTATCTCCAGCTCACATGGACACTTACTTTCTTGAAGAAACCACCAATACCTTTGGGCTCGAAGGGCCTTAATTGTACCTGTTCATCCTCGGGAACATAATTGGGGTTTACCTAGAAAGGAAAGTATTTACCATAGATGAGGTATATCAGATGGTCTATTTCTTATCTTTCTGGTGTTCTGACCCAAGTTACATAGACTTCACAACTCCAGATGAAATGGAAAAAGTCAGTAAAATGAAAGGAAAAGTCAGAAGATACTTCGAGTACGTCCTAACTCTTCCTTTATCAGCTACCCTTAGACACAGATTCAGAGGAACGAACAGGAGCAGAGGCCTTTAACACCACCTGAAACATTGTGTGTATTCCGGGATCACACATACAGGTGTGAGAAGGATGCAGCTTTCACCCTCACTCTGCTCTACATGGGATCCCCAGGGAGACAAGTCTTTGTGTTGTAGGCTTGTTTGGGCAGGGCTCCCTTTTATATTATTTTGGACCTTGACCAAGGATGTGTAGGGTCTCCAAATTTTTTTCAAACCTGACAAACTGCCAAGTGCTTTCTCAAACTGTCTAGGTGTTCTGGTCAGGCAATGGTAAGAACTAGGCCTCCAGGTTCTACCATCTTAGCCATCAGATCACCGTCAGCGTCCCCAGATTCACCAATAGCTAAAAAACCCTTTCCGAAAGCATGACTACAATACACAGGTCTCGTCCCCATCTGTTTCAGGAGACTGGAGAACTAGAGAAGGCCCAGCAAAGGACACCAATGATGAGTAAAAGTGTGTGTGGTTCCAGCACATAAGCAGCATAGACTAGAAGCCCTCCATCCAGACAAGACATGATTGAGGGGAGATATGGGAGAAGTCTCTAAATTCATAAATGGGGAGAGACAGCAGTTAACCATTAGTCACTAAGTTTTAAAACACAAGTAACAGGGCACAAAAAATGACATTAGCAGGTTAGGGGGGAAATGTTTTATTTGGCATCATATAGTAACTTTGCAGAGCTTACTGCCATGGGACAGTGAGGAGAGTGATATTCAAATAGGTTCAAAGAGTCACTGGACAAATTCACGCCGGAAAGCTATATTAGTAGGACATGACTGTCCACATTGAACATCCAGCTCAGGAAGTCTCTGAAGAGCTGATTACCCAAAATGGGAGGCCAAACAAGGAAATGAATAATGTTGCACATCCTCAGTTTTGTACTCTCCCATAAACATGTGCTGCTGGTCACTGCTGGAAGCAGAAGATGTGGTAGGTGGCCATTTGGTCTTCTGTACTGCAGTCCACCTTGTCCTCCATTTCTTGTGGCATTTCTCCATCTTTAAAAGGATCATCTTTACAGCTTAGTAAGGCATTGTTCTTTTCTTAAAAGCAACATAAAGGCTGTACAGATCTGGGTAAATTAAGACACACTTTTTAGTTGCACTCTGCCATTCTTTCCTTATTGTTGGCCAGTGTTCCTTGTGTGTTGCACCTATGTCTTCTCAAGATTTCAGGTCACTTCAGTTTTACATGACTTAAATTGTCTACCATTGAGACTTGCAATGAGATTCTTGCAGCTTTAGCATGATCCTTCCCTAAAGGTACATGCCTCTTTCCCCTTCCATCTTCCCTAAGACTTCTGTGACTGCAAGTCCTTCTGAGGTTTACATGCTGACTTGAAAAACTAGCTCCTGGGAGGTGTCTGCTTCCTCAAGCCCTTGTTCTCTACAGAGAAGTTTCAGAAAAACAGCTCTAACCAAGGAGTGATTGCTCCTTCGTTCTTCCTGAGCATAGTACAACCCAAACACAGGCAGCCGTTAATGCCAAGTCTATTCTCAGGCAGAGGCTCTAGTGCCATTTACTCCTCCCTTAACCTCTAAAGTGTCAGCTTACTGCCTAATAAAAGGTTATTATAACACTTAAAGATAAAAGCAGTTCTGAAAAAACAAACAAGAATATATATCTGTTCCCCATACAAAATTTAAAATATAATCATCATCATACAAACCTAAAGCTTGCCCCTACTTGCAGCAGTAATACTTTGTATTTGGGCATAAACAGTTGCTATGGGGCCTGATCCAACTCCCACATAAGTCAGTGGGAGTCTTTAAATTCACTTCAATGGGAGTGAAGGCTCAGCACTTGGTTATTTTCTGAACATCAACATTATATGCTATGAAAACATTGCTTCAGTTTTCGATATAAAGCCAGGCAATGTCAGTGACAGACTGGTCATTGAACAGGGGCCCTCAGTGCTACTGTGTTGAAAATAATAAGTACAATTCATTTCAAATGTTTGTTATTCCTAGTGTAAAAATAGATCAGTCCAGCCAATGGGATTAACCATTCTATTATTTCTTGGCTGGTTTCTTTATTGTTGTTGTTGTTTTTAAATAGTTTTCCTGTTCTGTTGCTACAGATGAGTTCTGGTAAATATTTACTCTTACACTTGCCGTAAACGTATTCCTTTCCCGGCGGGGCACTGCACAGCTCCAGATGTGCAGCGCCGAAACATTTCAAAAACAAAGGGGGCCCCAAGTGCAGCCACACAACAGAGAGGGGGCAAAAGGCTTGGTGCATCTTTAAGAAGTTGCTGCGTGTGGCTTTGCTGAATGCAGCCGTCGCGGATCTTAGGGATGTTTGACTTGGCTGCAGCTGAAAAGAGTCAGGATGAAGAGTTTCAGACAGGAAAAGGGTAAAATCTTGCCTCTCGAAAAGTCTTAAGTTTGCGTGTGTTTCTCCTTACACCTACTAAGATGGGACTCTCTGAGCTCTAACTGCCACAGTTGGTACCCAGGCCTGTCACTGTCCTTTGGAGGGGTGGTGGGAGTGTGCTATAAGTGACATCTGCATGGAGAGATCTCCCAAGCCCTGGTTTCTGACATGGGGACAACCTGCTGAGTTGAGCAGGAGGGACAGAGGGCGCAGGGCAGGAGCTGGGGGCATCCTGGGGCTCGCAGAGCAGGATCTGTGGGCATGAACAAGTCATACGAGGAGAGGCTGAGGGAACTGGGCATGTTCAGTTTGGAGAAGAGGAGGCTGAGGGGAGACCTCATTGCCCTCTACAACTCCCTGAAAGGAGGGTGTAGAGAGGTGGGTGTTGGCCTCTTCTCCCAAGGGAATAATGACAGGAGCAGAGGAAATGGTCTGAAGTTGGGGCAGGGGAGGTTTAGATTAGATATTAGGAAGAATTACTTTACTGAGAGAGTGGTCAGGCACTGGAACGGCCTGCCCAGGGAGGTGGTGGAGTCACCATCCCTGGAGGTATTTAAGAAACGTGTAGATATGGCACTTCAGGGCATGCTCTAGTGCCCGAAATTGAGGGGGTCTTTCGTGTGTTGGACTCGGTGATCTCAGAGGTCCTTTCCAACCATGAAGATTCTGTGATTCTGTGATCCTGGGGCAGCCAGGGCAGGGAATTGGCATTGCCCCCAGGGTGCTGACACCAGCCTTTCCCTCAGCAGCCCCGGGCAGGGGCACCCAGCGTGCGCACCCGCATGAAGTGACTTGTGTCATTAGCCTCGCCACCACATCTGATGCCCCAACCTGCTTCACTTTCCCTCCTCTCCCCATCTACTGCTCTTCCTTTGAGGGCCTGCCTTCTTTCCAGGCCAGGGCCATTACAGCTCTGCTCCCTTCAGCAGTCCCACTTCTGGCACCGATCGGGCGATCACTCGTCCTGCAGAGCTTGCTGGCTGTGAGAACGGCAACCAAAGGAGCAAGAGCTGTGTTACCCAGGCAAGTCAACCTGCACAGTAGCCAGCCATGGGCTGGTGACACAGCACGTGGGCAAGTGCAGTGTCCCTGGGGTACCCACAGCTTTATTTTCGTCAGCTCACCTGGCTTCTCCTGTCTTGGCGATGTGCTTGGGCTTCTTGAAGGGAAAGGGACTGGTGTCCCACCGGCGAAATGTGTGCTGTGTTACATGCACCCAACCATGAGAGGATTGGGGCTGAAATTGTGTTTAACTGACCGGAGAAGATAAATTGTTCCTTTTGCCATTTTGCCACAAATGAGTGGCACATTGACCATTTGCAGCCAGAACAGACTTCTGGGGCCTTTTGGGTGCCTTGAACGTAACTACCAACAGAATTTGAGTAGCAGCAGATCAGGGCTAGCATCTGCTTATGGAGATGAGGTCCAAGATGTAGCCACCTGTCCCCTCCAGACCTGGCTGAGCAGGACTGGCCTCACTCCACTGGCCCGAATATGAAGGGCTTAATCCCTCGAGAGTATCCTCTGCAAAACACAGAGACTTAAGGAGGCAGCCCACAGAGACACATAAGGAAGCATTTGTTCTTGACACATCTGAGCATGTTAATGAGAAAAAAAATTAAAAAATTCCCTGCCTTGATTAGTAATACACATTACTTGGCTGCAGAAACCTATTTTTTTCCCTAAAAAGGGGAGAAAGACCAGTGCCTTCTCTCAGTGGTATTTCTCCAGGTTTTCCGGTGCCTTGAAAAACAGCAAAAGTCAGGTGGAGTCACCCTCACTCTAGGCAAATATTATACAACTCTTTGTTATATGAACAAAGTGGATGACAGATGACCTTCTAAACATACCTAAGTTACTGTTTACAAGCGCACATACAAATTGAAGCAGGAAACAGACCTCCAGAACATGAAAGCAAGATTTACTTGCTTATCTCATTGTATTCTAATGTGATTTGAAGTAAACCAAAGACAACTACAGGCTTTGTTCTCTTAATTATTCTGTACAGCCAATACAGAGCAGAATTGCACTGCATGATTAAACGTAACTCTTATTGGCTTGCAAATTATTAACATAATTCCAAAACTTGCACGTTAATCTAGGAAATATTTTTACTAACACCCTGTCCTAACTGAAGACAGCTTTGTTCAGATCTATGTCACATAGTGGCATAAGAAGAGATATACCGATAATATTCACCTGATATTCACGTGCTCCTTGTCAGTTCTACACATATTTTCTACATATCTCTTAGCTGGGGGTTTTGGAACCGATCTGACTATATAAATACTTGAATTTTATGATGTGCATTAAATTAAGGTTCTGTGCAAAGCATGTGGGAATCCTCCTACAAGTCTGGATTTGTCCCATGTCCTTACTCTCTCTAACACTTCTTAGAGAAGCCGGCAATGAAATACTGTGATATTCACTGAATAACTGTGGGGTTTAGCAGGAGAACAGTTTCTTCCTAGGCTGATTTAATACATTTTGTTTCAGGTATTGAGAATTACAGTCTTTCAAGTATTAATTATGGGTCAACTAGAGCTTAACTTCAGCTAAGAGGGAGGAAGATGGGTGATAAGTGGAGAAAAACTTAAAAAAGCTGAATGAATATTTGATTTTTAAAATGTGAGAAAATTCACATTAATCTGAGAAGATCTGCAGAGGAAAGATAAAATTCTGCTAGCCCCATTGCTAGAAATAATCCCCTGTAAAAGTACCAAACTAGTCACATGAGCCAAATTTTACTTGCAGACTCTTTCCTCAGATGTGTTCCCACCCTTCCAGTATTTTTCCTTTTAAATATTATTTCCACTAAAAAGGCTAAAACACATTTGGCTTTTGTGATTACACATACGGGATGGCATGATGCATTTTGGTAATGTTTTTCAATAATCATGACAGACAGTCCCACCCTCGAGGCCGTACCTCCCTTTGATTTCAGGTGAGATTTTTGCCTAATGATCAGGCCCTGGGGTGTTTGGCTCATCAGCTGCAATGTAATCAGCTAAGAAAAATTTGAATTGATAAAAAGCAGGAATAATGGAAAAGGCTGCTAGCATAGCAACTGCTTTCCAGAGTGTATGCGTAAGAAGAACCGCTCCCTCAAAAAAAAAAAAACCAAAACCAAATACAAAGGCAATAATGTTGTCTATACTATTGTCATCCAGTCACAATAAAAGTCTCAAGGAGGGATTCAAACAACGCTGTCAAACGAGTATTGAGATCCTACACATTTTCAGCCCAGCAACAATTGTCAGTTGCTGAGAGAAAGTCGATCAAAGAAAATAAATTCCCAACATTTTACAGGACTGCATCCTCAAAGAGTCTGTGTCCATGCAGAAAGTCCTACCAATCTAGCACAGAGCTTTGAAATGGGCTCCCTGCGCCTGGACATCTGCGGCCCAACATCTGTGGCCACCTGAAGGCACTCCAGTGATGTCATGTAGATGCCACATGGGCTTAAGGGGGACCACTGTGGCAGTGGTTCGCAGATAATGGACCACTTACAATACTCAGGGTTGTAGACTAGATGGTCCAAAACTGGCCCATGGAACTCTATGAAACAACTACAATATGTAGTATTTCCAGCTAAGGTTTTGATGAGAAACCATTCTTTCATACCATGATATGAAAGAATTTTGTAAGATGCCATTAACTCATCCAAGTAGCTGAAGTCCTCTGCTTTGGGCAAAGCATCCTCTGATTGAATGTCTAAACTTAACTAGTGTCAACCAGTGAACCTCATCTCAGTGCATACACTGCATCTCTTAAGTTTGAGCAAGGTTTCTTGACAAAGTCATTTTGGATGGCTACTAAATTCAAGTCAAAGACCTAGAGGAGAAGTCTTCCCAGGGAACAGCAACAAGTAATCTCAGTGAAGCCAGATGGCATAACATATAGCTTCCCTTCTGTCATAGAAATCTTCTGGAGCATCAGAGACTGGTTCTCACTTTTGTAATAAAATGTTTTCTGTGCGAATGCTGGACAAAAAGCAGCCAGTCTCTGAGGCTGTTTTAAGGTGGCTTTTAGCCACCAGAGCTCCTGGTGTTTCTTGAGAGCATTTTCATTTTCTGAACAGCATAAATGATGTCACTTATCGATTGCCAAACCTATTTCATAATTTCAATAACCTCCAGGGGACTGATTAAATCTGAAATACTTTGGCCTATTTTAAAGGAAGTCTAATCGTGTTTTTAAGTCAGCCTTGGAACACATGATTCTTTATTAACCTAATAAGCCTCCATTATCCCATTCCCAAGGTTCTATTCAAGCCCTGTATTTAGTGTAAAGTACCGTGCACTGGTTAATTAGAGCATATTATCTTGGATGAAAATGCTGAATCTTATTCTGCAGAGTCAGTGCTTGGAGAATTTGTTAATACGCTGCGTGTACCCAGATTGGTTCTTATCTGAGCCTTGGCATGTGTTAGCAGTGCAATTACCTACTTGCAATTGCTGCCTGCTACTTGGCAAAGGGGAATGCTGAACAGAGGGTTATTTCACTAAAGATAGAAAGTGACTCATTTTGATTACTCAGTCATGTCCTCTCCTACTTATGCATGCACAATGGGAAAGTCTGATGGTACCAGAGAAAAGAGAAGCAGCATGTGTTCGAGTCACTTCTCTTATTCACCATTTAGTTGTAGCAAAACTAAAAAGCCAATAATTATAATATAACAAGAGGGAGTAATAAGACATTTCACCTTTGCACATTTAGAAGGCGAGTCTGAATTTAAAGGGAAATGACAAGTTAAATATGGCAAGAAGTAAAGGATGTAGATAACTCAATTTCATTTTTGTTTACCACAGTTTCCAGTCAGCTTGGCTTTCTGGTCTTTGTCTTTCTGTTAGCGTTGCAAAAAGGAGAAGTGTTTTTGTTCAAACAGCATTCTGTTTTAAATTAGTGTAATACATTTTACATTAAAAGTGTGTTTATGAAATATACTCTTTGTAATCTAGTCTAGGAAGACTGAATAGGCAGTGTATGTTGTTTAACATTTTTAAAGCCTTCTACAAACTTGGTAGCCCCAGTCCCATATTTAAGTGACCCAGGCCTGTGGAAGTTTACTGAGACACACAGACTTTGAAAATTATCCCTTACAGACATATTCCATTATTTTAAAAGGTTTTTCATTAAAGTGCTCACCAACTGTGTCCCATTTTCCTACTGAAAAAAGGTAGTATTAAATTCAAGATTTTGCAGCACTGAAAATCGTATCACTAAAAAGTCAGAAGTAAGCTGTTTGCCTTGACAATAATCTATTGTGATTGATGGGCCATTCATTAAAATATTGTTATGCATTTTCAATGTTAATTAGTTTAGTAGTGGTCCCTTAATCTAATGCAAACTCACTTTAAGAATTGGGAAACTATTTCCATTAAACGTGTCATTTCATCCCCGTAAGGTTGAGACTAATGTTGTCATTCAAAATGCATGCATATTTGTGGTTACATCTGACAAGCTTCTGACAATGGCACATTAATGTAGCAGCAACATTTAAAATGAACGTTGAGACAGCGCATATGGTGCCCTCCTATCACACAGCATACGTGGTAGACATTTCCATGTGGAAAAGGGAATAACAAGTCTCTATGCCCTTCATGATTTTAAAATAAAATAGTCTATTTCAGCTCTCCTGACATAGGTAGTAGTAGTACATCAAGTAAAACTATAACAATTTTGAAACCATAAAGTAAAAACCTTCAAATTATTTTCTAGAACTTTCTGAAATAAAACACTTTCTTAAAAAAACATGAAAACCCTGAGTTACAGGGAAAGCCCCCTCAGATAGCGACTACACTAATGATACACACTTCTTGACCTTTCACCAACGTGTTGTGGCTATGCCAAAGTCTTCTACAGGAAAGTTCCCACCTGCCACTGCCGAGACCACTTTCCTTACTGTCTGAGTCCCGACACCCAAGTCATTTCATCAGTCTTTTGTCCCTACTCCTTCCCAAAAGGCCCTTGTTTCCTATGAGACTTCCCGCTTTGAATAGTATTCAAGATGAGGGATGACACTGACTAACAGGACTGACGTTGGCATACCTTTTCTATGAAGACAGGCTGAGAGAG
>KZ507991.1:45418-55443 GCA_002844005.1 Limosa lapponica baueri | reverse complement strand
CCCTAAGAAACTGAAACAATTTTGTAAAACTATGGGGAAGTATATGTCTTAAAGCTTCACCACCTCAAATGAGAGATTCCAGTGGAATCCAAAGGGTAATGGACACTACCCCACGTGCTCCCAAAAGCCTCAAGGACCGTATGTAGTAAACACACCGAGTAACTGTAGAGCTTCCAAACTGTACTAACTCTCGATCAATACAAATTCAAGTGCAAACACCCAAAAGCACATTACGACCAGAAATATCTATTCCATTTGAACAAGTTTTTTGAGCGAATGGGTAAAAAGAAATGCATCTTGGGGCCGTGAGTATCCCAGGCAATTTGGATCCTTCAGATCCTTATAAAATAACGTGGATTATACCTGAAGTGCATATCGTAAGAAACTCCTCAGTTCAGGCTACCTTCATTTTGACCCAAATCACTACAGCAACCTTGCCTCTGTTCAAAGAGTATCTTCAGCAAAGCCATTATCTCCAGAAGCAATATTGCTCCGAGAGGGGAACACAAAGGAGTCTCTCATGTTTCTATGGGCAGCCAGTGGGTAGCTCCAGGTCTGAAGTATTGAAGTACCTTCTTTTATCACCAGAAAACTCAAGGGAGACGGTGAGTCTTTCAAAAGCCCTCCCTATTTCACAAAAAGTGCCTGTACAAACAAATTAAACCCAGGCAGACATTGTAGGTAAGTGCTCAGCTGAGGGAGAGATGCTTGTCTCCTCCTTACCCTAAGGAGTAATTTTTGATCAGGTATAAAACACTTGCCCTGTTATGAAGGTCTCCAAAACACAATCAAAACGGTACAGAATACCTTTGTTTCCAATTTAACAACCTATTTTTTAAATAAGTTTTCCAGCACAGAAGAAATTAGAAAGAAAGGGCAGTTCCCAGCCCTCCCATTCTGCAAACTGTTCCTCTGGAATAACACTGGAGAGCTGAAACAGTATTTAAACTTGCTTCCACACTTTTTCATAGTCTCTTCATATTTGTAATGCAATAGATACTAAGCATAGTGGAATGGCTGCTTTTTCCAACTTAACTACAGCTTTCCAGAATGCCCTACAGTATTTCCTTGTAAATGCAGCTGAAAGTTGCATTCCAGTATAAAAAAAAAAAAAATAGCTTAAAGATAAATAAATTTATAAATAGTGACAACAGAGGTCAATAACCACTTCTGCATTAGGAATAACTTTGTTTTTCCCCTGCAGCATGTTATGACTGGATACACAAAGGCATTTTTCTGTACTTGTTAAAACCAGCTCCTTGTAGACTATATTGTAGATGTCAGAGCAAAAAAAAAAAAAAAAAGGCTCTATTTCAGACCAGAATGCTCCCAGTCCATCAATCTGGTTCCAGTTCTGACACGGAAGAAAGCATATCTTCTGCAATTCACTTCACATTTTTCCGGTAGCATGTGTCTAAAGAGACTGTAGAATCTGCCTCTCTTACTCTGCTCCCCCCCGCAAAACAACATACTAAAAATATGATTAACTATCTCAATCGTACTGTGTCATAAAGCTGTATTTTTCAAGATGCTTATACTGCATTGCATAAGACTTACTTAACAGAACTAATTCCTGTCATCCAACATGTGCAAAATCTCAACGGAAGCTGCAAAGGCCTAAGTGATTTGCATCTAATTTGGTTCTGAAAATATGTCACTGTGTACCATTTGAACACTGAAGCCTAATTTACGTATTTTTATTACAATGCAATAAACTACTGTGGCATGGAGGGAGGAAAGAGATATTACTCTCCAAAATCCAGCTAGCACTCCGAGCGTAACTAGTTGTATGCATTCTGCTCACCACCCACTGGTAGCCACCTAATCTGTTGGAGTCTACAGTTAAAATTTGGGGTGGTGGTGGTTTTTTTCCCCTATTTGGAGAAACATATCCAAGAATTAATCCGCCTTTGAATAAATAAGTATTGCAATTCAGTACAATGTATATTAGAGTTTCAGAGACTTTGGGGGTTTGCTCTTGTTATTGTTTGAGAAAACCCATAACAATCTATTGTTGTTTAGACAATTATTCTATCACCCAATGACCCCTCCCCACCTGGAAAGGGGAATGGGGGAACATAAAGAAACACAAGGGTTGAAATATAAATAAATTTAATAGACTAAATAATTAACAATAATACTAAAGAACCAGTATTAATCCCGATACTGATATAAGACATACAAGAGTTATACTCAGCCAATTCTATCAGCAGGAAGCTGTGCACTCCCAGCAGGGACGGCAAATGGCGGACACTGCGAGCGCAATGGCTTCAGGAGGAAGGGAAGGCCTCAGGGTTCTGGCACTGGGCAAGGAGTTGTCCAGACTGCCGCCATCAAGGGAGAGAGAGAGCTACGCAGCAAACTTTTCTAATTTATATTGAATGTGACGTTCATGGTATGAAATAATCCTGTTGGCCAGCCTGGGTCAAATGCCCAGGCCTTGCTCCTCCTCGTCCCTGAGCCTGGCAAGGCTCCAAAACACTAACCTTGAATCCCACAGAGCCTGGCTGGCTATGAAGTAAGTATTTTCACAAACTCAGACACTAGAGTCTTCTAAAAGTGCAAATTTCCCCAGCATTAGAAGAAAAGTTAGTCCTGTGTCTCTCAACCCAGGACAGCTCTTCATTTCAGCGTGGCTGATCTCCCTCCATCCCAGCCTCCGGAACCAGTAAGGAGGTTTCCATGAAAACAAACTGGGCAGAGCAGTGTACCTCAGCTCAAAGTAGCTCACTCAACCATGCACGCCCCACACCACATGCACAGAGCCTTTGTTTATGTTATCTCCCTGCTAAGAAACATTACCGCACTAAAAAGAAGACATTTTGGTACTACTAATCATGGCAAAAGCCTGTCCAACAGTCTTCCTCCAACGTAACTATGTAAGCTCATTTTCCAACACGCATGCCTTGCCACTCTCATTAAATGCACCTGATTATGCTACGTCATCTCCTGACTTGGTACATCAGGTGAAGAGAAGCTACTGTTGGAATAATTTCAGCCCTTCCTGAGCCACACAATCATTCCTTAGATTGCTTTGCCAGAGACGTGCCAAGAGCTGTGGAAACTCCTTGGCACAGCAGCTCAGTGGTGTACTCCATTTCAAGTTCCTGACTAGAACTGGACGGCTTCAGCTTCTTGAACCATTTTCCAAGTAATTTTATTGAATGCTTGAATTAACAAGCATTTATGCCACGCAGCCACAGACCTCCCTCTGTCTCTTTTTAACGTATGAAGTAAAACCCCACCATTATCTACTGTATTACTTCTTTGTTAATGCCCCCAGAAGTAAGGAGCAGCAACATCACACGGATTGTGGAAAGAATACCTTTCACCTCACAACTGGCAAGTTACTTTAGCTTTCATTTGAACTACAAAACAGGAGGTTTAATTACAGACATTATTTGCTTAAAAGTTTTTTCCTCCCCCTATCTATCCTCTTCAAACTTTGTTAATCTCTTTGACTGCTTTGCTCATAAACCATATCTGATCTTTCTTTTTTAAGAGACACTTTGTTTTCCTGAATATCTTAAAAGAAGAGTCTTTAACAAAATCATCAGCATTTTGTTAGACAAGGAGGAGACAACTTTATTTTCTAACAGAAAGGATGGTGAAAGACAGGGAGGAAATCTGCTCTGTTGAAGACAGGGTAGTATTTCTAGTGTTGTCTTCTGAGGAAAAATACAGAACACCCTACACTGAATTAGAGTCAGTAAAAACAGCACTGAGAACAAAGAAAGAAGAGGAGACCATTTTTCCCTTTTAATTAAAAAGAAAAATTGGGGACATGCACATGAGACAAAAAGTTGCCTTTTTTTACTCTTGTCACTCTCAAGGTGACTGTAATAACTGGGATGATAATTGGTAAGGAACTTGCCTTGCACAACCAGCAACCTGATCAGCCTTCCAGCAAACTGTGAAATGAGCAGCAAAACTAACCCCAATCTTCCACGTGTTCCTCTCACCCTTTCCAAGTTACCTTCACAAATGAACAAGAAGAGACTTGTTAGAAAAATCCAGAACTCATTATATACTGAATCAATTATTGGCCACCTCATGGCCAGTGACAATTTCCTTGGATTACCATTTGAGCGTTCCCACTGCAAGACAGACAGTAATGCCACAACTACATTCTGGATGCACATTTAACTGGCTGTTCCATCAGCTCTGGACTGAGTCCATAAATGGCTTACTTTCCAGCATAATTCACATTACAAATAAGATCCACTGACCTTTAAGAGGGAGCAGGAAAAAAAGAGCAAACCAAAGTCTGGTTTAACTACAAGTGCAACTTTCTGAAGCACAAGTTGAGGCATTTTCAATTATCTTTTATCAAATACTCAGTGAAACAGAGGAGATTAAATTAAGTGCACTTCAACTGAATCATTTTCTGTAGAATCAAGCAGTCTCAAATTGCTCGGCAACTTGATAAAGAGTAAAAAATCCTGCCCTTCTGTCAGACAAGTGAAAGGCAAGTACAAATGTATTATATATTACATTCGTATGACATAAAGGCTTTTCTAAGATTAATATTATCTTAGCATTAAGAACATAAAGATACTAATGTTTACTAAGTAGGATTTAGCACACAAGAAACAAAATCCTTTGTGCTTAATTTCTTGAACGTGTATTAACAAAGTCCAAGACCGCCTCTGGGAATTTCCCAAAGCAGAAAAGAATCCATCCCTTATCCAGATGCAGGCAAGCCAGCAAGCTCAAACTTCGATTTCTCAAGTTTTATCATTGTTGATCATGTTGTTGCCACAGAACAACTTTCACATTTTTGTTTGTTTAAAAATTAGACTAACAATAATCTCAAAGATCGCTGGACTAATTGCACCATCATCCAAAAAGCAGTGAAAGCATAAGCTTAGTGGATCTAAAAGATTTGTCCCAAACTCTCCCTTTTCTTCCTTTGTTGCGAACAATGTTATAATTTTCACCCTTCCTCACGCTAGTTCAGTATAACATGTCAGAATTGAACCTTATAAGCTAAATAATCCTATTAATTTTTAGTAATATTAATTTTTGACTCTTGCATTGCTGCCATTTTCTACCTGAGGCACCATCACACAATGTGCTTTGGCAAATCTGCATCATCATCAGGCTTTTTCAGACCCCTGCTCTGATGTTACCTTTCATAGGCTTAACCTTACAGAAAGCCTGTCAAGCTGAAAACCAAGATACTCAGTTGCATGAGGGCAGTTATCACACTTTTAAGGCATTTGAGTTCAAACTCAAACCTGTTTTACAGTTGTGCCCTGTGGGATGAATTAAAGAATCACAGTACATGGATATCCAGTCTTTTTTTTATTATCTGAAGATCTTAAAACCTGTGTCACTGTCCTAATCATTTAAAGATGTTTAAATACTAAAATGAATACTTGATAGCAAATTCAAAAGGATAAATTCTACATTTAAAGCTTCGTGGTCAATCTTAATAGCTTCTGATTTAACTCCTTTGGGGGAAAAAAAAAAAACCACCCTACTTACCAAATTCTCAGTCTTACAAAAATGGTATTTCTAAATTACTCAAGTCCTCCGCTTACACTTCATATGTCAGTAGTATCACTGTCAGAATCTACCCTGCCTTTAGTCAGGGGCACATATGCAGGGAGATCTGTTAAATTGAATCACAAACTCTTAACCAGTAATCATCACTTGAATCGGCTACCTCGGCTGACAGGAAAAACAAAACAGTACTGAATTTATGGTTTTAGAATCTCCCTCTTCTGCAGGCAGCCAAAATGATCTGACACATTTATGCACGTCAACTTTAGCAGCAGACGTCAAGCAAGTTAAGTTGTTTGTCTATTTTTTCCCCCTTTCATGCTTAAAACCTTCCAAATGGAATCCCAGAACATTTCCTGGCTAGAAGCTATGTATGAAGCTGTGTTTTCAAGAGGGGGAAAAAAAAAAAAAAATTCTTTGGGCTAATCCAGCAGGCAAGAAGAAAATGTCGTTCCTCACAGCAAATACAAGGCATGGGATGATGAATGGGTTTTCTGAGGTTCAGAGTCCCAGAGAATGGAAAGAAAACATTGCATATCCGTCTTTTCCATACGAGGGACTGGGCTTTATTTTATAATGCCACAGCGTAGATAAAACATATGATGCCTTCCTCTACAAATGACGGGCCTTGGCAGAGATTCTGCAAAATAGAGGTGATTTATTTTCCACAGCTGTCCCTCCTTCCTCAAACTTCACCTTGAAATTTTTGGGATGCATGTTGGACTGTGTTCAAATTCGCTCTTCTCCATAGGATTCCCCAGTAACGAGTTGAATACTGACATTATAACTCCACCAATTCTCACATTCAGCAACTTCAAAACTAGTTAGACTTCACTGATTTGTGTTAGAGATAGACCTTTCATCGCAAGAGCAAAAAGCTTCCTTCCCAGTGCACCAGGTCTATAAACTAGTAGTAAGGCATTACTTCTCATAGCGTGCAGGAGAGCTGTATTGTGTAAAAACACCAACAGTTCACTCATTTGAACTAACATCATACATTTTCCAGCAAAAAGCAATGCAAAAGCATGCTGCAGATGTATTCACTGCAAAAATCTTGCCACAGGGAAAAAAACCCGACTATCAAAAAAGCAAAATATGTACTTACATATGCATATGTTAACAGATAGAGCTTAAAATCCTTTCCTCCAGAATTCAAAATGAACCAGGACTTGCAATCACGCTGCCTTTTGTTTTCTTTTTCCAGTGCTATGAAATGAAGTCTGCCATCCATGCCATTGAACTCTACCTGCTTACTTGGGAAATGACATTTCAAATACAGTACTTGAACCGCATTCTCTCCCTCATCTCCCAGTGTTCAGAAGCACATACTGGGAAAACCCTAATTGCAAACCACAAGCCCAGAATAAACGCATCTATGAGGCAAGGACAGGACAGGGGCACATATGTTTCCCTGAATAACAGGCAGATACAGTTAAATCAAAATACAAAAAGACAAAATAAAACCACATCCAGAAACAATAAACAACCTCTCCTGCAGCAGCAACAGGCAAGGCACTACTTCCAAACACTTATTTTGGTGTAAATGCTGAGCAACTCTTTAAAGATAGGTTTATACATAATGCATAGACAAGCACTTCTTTCAAACAGGAGACTGTATTACCTGCCTTTCCCTCTATACTGCTGATGTCTTTTCCTTTCCTTACTTCCTTTTCATGAAGCCTTAGGCCCAAGGAAAGGCTTACTCTTTTCCAGAACTGACAATAACCCCTGAACATCTGACAGCTTGCATTAGCTCAGCACTCCAAGGTTTGCCACAAAAATCAGGCAACAATCACCCTTAGAGACTCTGTCAAGAAAATTCCTAACATTTTTCCCCCCCTAATACAAGGATTTCCCATTAGAATACTTTTATTCTTAGGAACAATTATTTGGAATGCTGCCTGTCATTCTGCAGGGCTTTATAGCTGTCATAGTATGGGGATACTTGGGGTGGGGTTTTTTTTGGGTTTGGATTTTTTTGATTTGTTTAAGGTTATTTTTGTGCTAACAGATATCTAACATCTCACTCTGCTTATGTGAACAAGCAGCAGCATCATAATACAACCAGCCTTTTTGCTGGACTAGGATTAACTCCTAATTTTAAGAACAATGGAATGGAAACAGCTGCAGGTGAGGTACTTTCTGAGCCAGATATGTCTTTTGTACTTGCTCTCAGTGGATTTCTTCCTTTCAAATTTTTACTTCGCTTCTTGAATTCTTGCAATCTTTCATCATAGCTTACCGCAGCATTCAGAACAGCTTGTGGTAGATGGTGCTATAGCTGGACTATGCTGCATGGTAGTCCAGAACAGCTCTGAACATTTAAGATGTGGGCACACCCCTGTACAATGATGTCTTACGACTTGGTTCTTCATCTTTCCCTTAGTGATACCTGCCACCTGATTTGCTGTGCACTACTTAGCCCTACTGAGCCACAAGCTCTGCCTTTCCAGAGTTACCCGCGGGAAGATGATTCTGGAGCAACAAGTGAGTGACAAGAGCCAGGTCAGAGCCTAGCGTGGTAGAACTGTAATTTTCTCGTGTTTCCCATTCCCATGTGCACACTCACATTTCTCCACATCGAACTTCATTTACAATCTTGTGGCTTAATTAAGCAGGATTGTAAAGGTAGTTGCACAACTCTTTGGAGCTGGCTCTTGACTACCCTGAATAAATTAGTACTTCATTACCTCACTGTTCACCTGCTCTTGCAAATCATTTATACAGCCAACACAACAGGGAGCAGAAATCTCATCTTATTTTTCCAATACGAATTACAAGGTCTCCAGCTTTCCACAACTGATACTGCCTATTCCAAAGTGTATTTATACTTGGAAGTTACTGTTTAATTTGACATTTAGAGCTATGGAACACAGTGCTTTTCTGCAGGGGAAAAAAACCCCACTGTCTTACTCATACTCTTCATTTTTGGCAGCCTCTCTCAGAAACACTTTGTCTCATCACAGAGATCATTATCCTGAGGTGATGCAGCCTGCGTGCAGGAATGAGCTATGTGCCATTATGTCTCTTGCAGTAACAGACCTGATTCCAGTTTCCCACTGTTACAACACATTACACTTCGTCCTTTTTTTATTGCTCTTGACTCCATTAAGAACGACAGTTTGATCTATTATCAGGGACTTGGCTCAAAGGGAATGCAAAATAAGGAACTCCAACTTCAGGATAAGTACTGAGCCATTCTACTTCGAAAACTACAGTAAGATTGTTTAAATGTCATTTCAGCACAAGAAAAAGCTTTTTCCATGCTTACAATACACATTTTGGCTTTTGCCAACAGATCTTCCACCCCACTGCATAAAATTTCAAGTCTACTAGCTACTGTAGTCTCACTGCAAGATGAATCTGGTGGGTCTCCTGCCCTGATGACCTCTAAAGCATAAGGATTTATTCGGAAGAGTTAACAAAACACAGGTTGGCAGAGCTGGTGAGACTCCACACTTTTAAGGAAGGTAGTAGGTAAGAGGAAAGAGGAAAAGCAGTGAAACCAGTTGGGTGCTTACACTTGAAAAGAAATCTAAATTAGCAGGTTATGCCAAACATGGAGATGGTACAGGGTTTGCAATTGAGTTACTGAAAATTAACAAAAGAGGAATTGCTCATAAACTTGAAGTACATGGCTGAGGCTTAGATTAATGTCTAAGGCCTAACAGATAGAAGATGAAATCAACAACCATGAAAGTCAGGAACGAAACTTGCAGTCAGCATATCTTGGTTTCATGCAATACATAGTTACAGTAAAAGATAATAATGGATTTATATCTCAGTTTCCAGTTTCAGCAGCTGATACTTTTTTTCATGGAATAAAGAACAGGTACAAAGAAAAATCTGGGCCTAGTTACCAAAATACTATGTGAAATGACAATCGGCATAGCAGTAAGAGGTCTTCCTGAAGTACAAAAGCTAAAGATGTATATTACATGCTGGAGAAACTAAACCAGAAGAAAAGGAGGTCTCAGATCAACTGAGAAAAGGCAAATTTAGGGGACATGAATAAATACCTAAGTGTCTGCGTAAGTCTGAATGCTAGGATTCTGAAGTTTACAGAGAGAGAGGAGCGGTGCCATACCCCCGTGTGCCCCTTTTCATTTGCCCAATTACTCTTTCTGTTCAGACTCCTACTCACGAGCGTTTCAGAGACCTGCATAAAACATTCAGCTGCCCAAATGTTTATTTTAATGACTTTTTCAACCCATTAAGACACGTTCATCGCTGTATCATTAATAATCTCTTCACACACCACACTTTTACAGTCTTTCAGTGTTAGCACACCCTCCTAGGTAGCACGTTTTCAGCACGTCAAGTGCTGGGAGGAGGGGAGAAGAAATTATCTGAGAAATTCAGGCACGTGACATGAAGGACTAGAGAAGCACTGGGGATCTGGACCTCGGCTTGTCGGAGGTGCAGGCGCCCTGGTGATGCCGGTTAGCTCGCACGGGGGCTGTGACAGCCCTAACGACACGAATCTGTCGCTTTAGTCCAGCGGAGAGGGGAAGATC